>JANHFM010005275.1:27467-43809 GCA_032468115.1 Grayia smithii | reverse complement strand
AAAATCTCCATTCCCACCCCACTTTGGGGCCAGCCAGAGGTGATATTTCCCAGTTCTCTGAACTGCTCAAAATTTCCGCTATGGGTTCTCCAGAACCTGTCAGAACCTGCTGGATTTCACCCCTGGTTCAGAGAACCAGCAAACCACACCACGCCCACCAAGCCATGCCCACAGAACCAGTAGTAAAAAAATTTTGGATTTCACCACTTCCCTAGATGCCCCTATTTATTTATTAAATTGTGTATGTTGTGTGACTCCCAACAAGTTTAGGTAGCTCTGAATCTATCTGTTCCTGCTGAGAAGAGAAACCCAGCAGGGGCAGAGCAAGAATTTGCTGAATTGCAGAAGGAATGGCAAGACGTCTCTTTGCAGAAGAGTTTTTAGTCTATTTTATAGAGTGTTGAATTTGGATCAGGGAGATTTGGGATACATTTAGATTCTTGCCCAAACAAGTCCTCAACCAGGTTCATGCACCATGCTTTGGTAATTATTATTTAATGACAGTTTATTGAATAAATCAATCTTAATTGAGTTTGCACAGTGTTCTAAGTCGTAAACCATGCTTCATAGATCACATTGGCTTGATCCAGACAGCATACTGACTAAGCTGGAAACAAGCCATGTTATAACTTAGGGCAATACATGATCAAAGTCACTACTTCACTGCTTTATTTACTTGATTTATTATAAAATACAAAGTAAGGAAAATCCATTTATTCAGAGGGTAAAGGTATAATAAGCAATAAGCTAAAATATGAAAACGATGACACAATGCTGGAAGCAGGTATTTACTATTTACCATTTACTATGACCATACTATATTAAAGTAATTGAAAGCAGCATATATGGGATTGCTGTTTTAAATAAAAACTAATAAAAACTAACGGGTTTTTTTTTACAATGAATAAACAAGTTTGAATAGAAGTGTCTATATAACCATAGCATAAGAGGGTATGTCTTAATCATTGGACAGTGAATTTTTAAAAGATGTTTCATCAATGTTTTCAGATTTTTGCTACCATTTTTTCTATAACCAATATTTGGATAGCTGTTAAATATGTTACAGGTTATTTTTGGAATTTCTATAGATTGGACTGAAATTATCTAGGTCAGCTACTTAATATCAAGACAAGCTAAGGTAGATAAACTATATAGTCCCAGCACTTAGTTGTTGCAGTGTGCTGCGAACCTATACTTTTGCTGCTGAGCACCACTGCATACAAAAGGACTGGCCTTAACCAAAGGCAGTTTAAGATAGAGATGTGAATTGCTATGTCAATATTATACAGATGCACCGTTGGTACCAACACTGGAAGTGATATCTGTGGTTCATACCAGTTAGAGTTATGTGCTGAAGTAACCGTTTTCATGTCTGTGCGATCTTGTAATAATCTTAAGAAAATCAGGTCCCCTTTCCTGGCAACCCAGTGGAAGTTGGTAGTCCACTAAAAGTTGCTTTTACGTGTTGATTGCATATATTCAACTTTTTCCTTGCCTCCCCCTTCTCAGTTGATTTTTTGTATTGCAGTGTTGTATTTAAAATACATACAACATTCGTATTTTGCAAATCTACGCATGCCATTCCTTAGCTTACCAAACGTAACTAAAACTTCAGATTGTCAGAATAATCAAGCAGTAATATCTCATGGGTAATTATCATTGAACAGAAGCAGAGAACAAGGCAAACTGTCATTATGCCACAGAACAAATGATAAACAAGCAAGCATAGACTGAGATGATCTAAGGCAGAACTAAGTAAAATTAGAATAATAAATTAAATAATTGTATAATTGTCTTTTGATATCCCTGCTTTTATTTTATTTTTCTTTCAAATAGCCTAACGATACGAAAATCCCAGAGCTAGCATAGAACTGTGAGCAAACAAAAAACTGGAAAACACATAATATATTCAGATGAATTCCTTGTGTGTCCAATCACACTTGGCCAATAAAGAATTCTATTCTGTTCTATTCTATTCTATTCTATTCTATTCTATTCTATTCTATTCTATTCTACTCGATTCTATTCTGAATGTTTCCAAGTTAAGTGGAGACTAATCTGCAAATAGACCAAATTTCTTTGCATCACATCTGTATTAAACTGTATCACTATTAAGGATTTTTAAAGACAACTTATTATTGAAAAATGATGTGCATGTACTTTAAATTCATCAAATGCAGTAATACCTGAGTGGTTATTAAAAAAAAGTTTATTCAGAACAACTAGCATAAAACATTTTTCTAGTTTAACCTTTTACAAGGCTACGAGGAACAAAATAATACAATTCCACTGAGACTATTTCAGATCTGAATATAGTATATTTTTAGCTAGTTCAATCATCTTTAAGAAAGCGTTTCCTCTTCGACTATTTTGCTTCCAAGTCTTTCTAATCCTCAACTTCGATGTTTCAGATATGAAAGGTAGACATTCCATCCCAATGTCATTACGTTCACAAACAACACTCGGTATTTTGAGGGGAGATATAGAAAATTAAACATTTGAGCCGCTGGCCAAATAGCAAGTTCTGCCAAATAATAGTCCCAGAATTTATCTCTAAATTCATCAATGCCATCTGCCAAACTATGGCCTTGAAGCAGTGCCATGATTATGAAATACCAACCTCCAAAAAATGGAGCAAAGGTCTGGTCGATTGCTACCTTCGTGATGACAACTTTAAATTTCTGAACTCCTTTTCTTGGGTTTATTTTGTCTATCCATAAATACCAGTAATGCAGGAGTGGTCCAGTGCTACATCCAGTGACTAACATGTGAAACGTACGGTCAATATCCCATGGTTTTTCCTTTTTCCTTCGCTCCAAAGACTGCTGTATTATATCTGCAGCTCCTAATAAGAGTCCAGAGCTAATTGTGTTGACTATTAAAAGTTTGTGACCACCATAAGCATATATTTGTGCCAGCCTGGTCAACTGTCGAATAATATGGGAACGCATCTCATTTTTGTTGTTGTTCTGAATTAAATTCTTTCTTTTCTCAGACTGATTTAGTATTTTCAGGCACTGCTTTATAGTATCTTCATAGAGATTATTAAGTAGATAATTCAGGATAAAGATCAGAAGAAAAATCAATTTAAAACTAGCATATAAGATGAGATACAGGAAATACATCACAATATTCTAGTGAAGACTTTTGCTTTGATGCCTTATTGTGATGTCACTGCTGAGCTTCAACATCTTGCACTTAATAGAGAAGAAAAATAACATCAACTGAACAGGTATCCAACTAATTGTTCTTAGATCATGTATGAAGTGCAATTCATAGAAGGGGGAAACCGTACTTCTTAAATCTGGTTTGCTTTCAGAGACTCATCTTTTTACATGTGCTTCATACCTGCAAAAAGGGGTGCTGCTTCAAATGCCTTAGTTATGGCCACTGTTTTGTCTTTGATCTCTCTTGTGGACACTACTGGGATGCAGTGGACCTGCTCTTAAATAAGGATTTAGCATTCCTTTGAAACAGAGCTAGACTTGTGATTAAAAAGCTAAGGTTGCTGCACCAAAGGTTGGTTTAAATCCAAAAAGAGAGCCAGGTGCTTCTAGCATTTACCAATTTTGTGCATTGCAGTTTTTCCACTTCATGAATTCGTACCTCTTCCATTTTTATTACTCTGCTTGAGGACAGTGCCATTTGACCCATTCCTCCACCATTCTACCTACTCCACAGGCAATGTCCCAATACTTCCAACCATGGCTACTCATTGTGTCTTGCTATATCTGTGAGCCCAATAGACTGGCCACAATGGACTGGGAGCAGAATCCCAGGGCAAAGAGGTGGGAGCGCCACCTCACTCCTCAGAATCTCTCTTCAGCAACCGTGAGCTGTCAGTCGGGGGTATTTCTGAAAATAGGTCCACCCTATTTTTGAAAGAGCAGTGCAGCCACACCTGAAAATAACTTGGCTGACCATTACAGTCCTGGAGATGTGGGAGGCAATTCTTCCAGTGCAGCACCCCAGATCCTATCCACCTTATCCTCCATACCTCCTCTGGGCCTGTGACCTGTCAGCTGGCATATTTCTGAACACAGAACTTTTCTTTGTGTTAGGCTTGTGTTCAACAGTAGCTGAACAGCATGTTAGTCAGGCAGCTTGGTGAGTAGACAGTTCAACCCACCTTTCAGCCACACATATTTGCCAAGGTCTGCCTCCATACACATTGAGGAGAGCAACAGATGGTGGTTTTCCTACTACGGGGGATAGTTATGTTGGTAGGGTGAAATAAAGCCAGGTTGCTTTCCTTAACTTCTACATTATTACCACACTATTCTTTTTCCAGATAAGCAACAAAGTGCAGAAAAGTCACTAAAAATAACAAGACAAAAAAATCAAGGATGTGAGGAAAAAAGGAAAAGGCTCTTTATTTTTCTATCCTTACAAAATGTCCTTGCTTCCATCCTACTTACTTCAGGGGTGTCAAACTTGCAGCCCGCGGGCTGGATGTGTCACGCACTGGCTACCTCCACTTCCGGCTTAGCGAAGGGGGGAAAGTCACAATATATCACCTGACGATAACGTGGCGCTGCAAGTTTGACACCCCTACTTTACTTTAAACATGGCCTTTTAAAAATCATAATAGAGTTGGACGGGATCTTTCTAGTTTCTAGTCCATCCAACCTGTTCAAGCAGAAGACCCTATCCCATTTCAGACAAATACCTGATGAATCTATTTTAAAAAATCTCTAGTGATGGAGCACCCACAACTTCTGGAGGCAAGCTGTTTCACTGGTTAATTGTTCTCACTGTCAGGAAATTTCTTCGTAGTTCTAGGTTGCTTCTCTCCTTGATTAGCTTCCATCCATTGCTTCTTGTCCTGCTCTCAGGTGCTTTGGAGAATAGGTTAACTCTCTTCTTTGTGGCAGCCCCTTAGATATTGGAAGACTGCTATCATGCCACTCCTAGTTCTTCTTTTCACTAGACTAAATATGCCCCGTTTCTGCAACTGTCCATTGTATGTTTTATTCCCTAATCATCTTGTTCTTCTCTGCACTCTTTCCAGAGTCTCAGCATCGTTTGTTGTTTAAATTTCTTGCTTTTTTTTTTCAGGTTGTCATCAATTCTTCCCCTTCCCATCAATCTAGTTACACACACTTCTTATTTGTTTTGCAATTGGATCATCATTTGTTCTCTCTACATAGCTAAACCATCTCAGTGAATTTCTTTCATATTGGTTGCTTATGAATATTCCTAACTGAAGACTCATTTTTTTATTCAGTCTACATCCATTCAACACTGAGTCATTCTTTAGGCTATCTATGCCTTTCTGGATTTGCTAAGCCAGTGGTACATGTGCTATTGTGCTACCCTTTTTACGGGGACACCTGATACTTATTCATAGCCCCTCTTCTAGGCAAATGTGTAAGCAGACCAAACACCTTTGATGTACTCCTTTTATTAGGTTTAAGCTCAGACAGCCACCTATAAGATGGCAAAATTTGTCTCTGCAGCTATGGCTATCGGGAAAAATTGTGTTGCAAATACTATAAAAGTGGATCATATGCTTAGATTTCACTTTGCCTCTGTTCAGCCTTGTTTTTCTTTTTCTTTCCCTTTGTATGGTTCCTTTTATAATTGCTCCCACAATGTATACTTAAGGCTAAATATACAGAAAAGATGTAGTTTTATTTATTCATTCATCTAAGAATAACAGCGGCTTACAAAAATAAAAATCCAATATGCAAACAGTGAAAACAATAACTTCCCATCCTGAGTTGCAGATGTAACACAGAATTGGGCATTGGCACCAGGTAAAAATCAGTTGAGTGTGAAGTTACTGTACATTAGGCATATGTTAATTCTGGTTTATCACAACTACTACTTTTTCATTTGTCTTCTATGCTGACATAATCCAGAACTTGTACATGTTAAATATACATCATAGGAATAGAAGTCAAACTCTTCTATTGGCTATGGCAAGATTCAGTCTTGTATCGGGAAAAAATATATAAAGGAAAAGATTTTGTCAGTTTTTATAGTTGTGTCATCTCCTGTGCCTGTCAGTGGCATTGACTTCTTTAGACAGCACAGCCTCTTCAGTTCTTACTTATCTATGGTTGCCTAGGTAACTAACATGCAGTCCCAGAAACAAATTCCACACAATGGCAAGAAACCAAAACGCTGAAAATCACTTTTTGTACTTTTTAAAAAACTGTTAGATGTTATAAGCCGTAAAGGTAGCATTCCTTCAAGTTTTCTGATGGAAGACCAATGGGAAAAAAATCAAGGGATGTTACATCTAAATCTTTGTCCCTCTGCCCACCCTGTGGAATAATAAGCCTGAGTCCAGATGGCTCCACTCCTACCTGTAAGGCTTTGAAGACCTGATTTCTACAGAGCAGTGATCTTCTGAAGCCGCCAAGATTGTTTACCTTTCATTGCTGAATTGCTTAATGGTATAATTTGCTTTTTGCCTCACTATATCTTGATATTTTTAAAATAATCTTAAAGTTGTTTTAATAGTATGCTGCCATATGTGGTACATTGAGAGGTTAGCTATATAAAGTAACTAAATAAAATGTTCTGCGTTCAGTTTTTGAAAGTTTGAGACAATTGCTGAAGGTCAAATATGGTTGGGTTGAACAAATGTGGTTTTGGACTTCAATTCATTTGGCCCTTAGGCAGCGGTATGCAAAAGAGCTTGCATTGGTTGTACTTGCAGATGGCCTGTGGCACTGTGTGACATCTCTGCTTTGACACCATTGGTCATAGTATTCTTCTAAATCACCCTGGTGCAGTGATGGTGGTGATGGCAATGCGAGACACTGCTTTGCAGTGGTTGTTCTTCTTTGTGGTTTTCCATCACATGGGATGGGGTAGGAAGAAGTCCAGTCATCAAGCCTTGCGGTGCAGGTTGCCACAGGATTTAACCCAATGAAGTCATTGAGAGAGGTTCCCTTTCATATGGGCTGAGGTTTCTTTAGAATGCTGTAGCTCCACTCTTGGCTGAATAGGACATGCAATCAGAATTGCACAAATATTGTTAGGGTTTAGGTGAGGAGAAAAGGGTTCAGGCTTAATCCCAGGAAGACTTACATTTGCAAGTACTGTAGCCTGATTTCAGAGTTAGTACATCGTTGAATCTAGATAAAATCTTGCTTCCACATATAGAGTAGGCTGCACTTATATAGGACTGGTATAACTTAAATTTGTCTTTCCCTTCCCCATATTATGTTATTCTGAAATATATTATGTGTAAAGCAGGGGTGGGTTCCACTTACCTTCACTACCGGTTTGCAATAGTAGTACATGCGCAGAGCGTCCGTGATGACGTCCAGGCGGGTGGGCAGAGCCTCCCGCCACCATTACTACCGGTTCACAAGATCTGGACTGAACCGGTAGCAACCCACTACTGGTGTAAAGTTATTGTATAAATTATATCATGATAAATTATTATTTAACAATTGTACCAATGTGATTTTCCTTCATATGCTGACCAGGTGCATGCAGTGCGCTAAGCTATGATAGAGTTTGTTTGATACAGTGTATAAATCATGGCTAGCTGTTGTGCAACCCAACCAATGTGTAGTTTATTCATTAAATCATGATTAGTTCAATAATGGGTTAGTTTAATATGTGAACCTTATTCATAATCTTACATTCACAGGTACACAATTTTTTTTATTAACAGGAATTCTTATGGACCGTCTGGAAAATTGGAACATTTGGAAAGTTGTATAAATTTAAGGAATGAATTATGAATTTCTATAATTAATTATAAATTTATATAAATTATAAATGAATTATAAATGGTCCATTATGGACTATTTGGAAAGTTATATAAATTTAAGGAATAAATACAAGAGATTTATTCAAAAGTAAATCTCATAATTTTCAGGGAGGCATCCTTCTTTGCAAGTGTTTACACATATTGATTTAGGAATTGTGGAGTCCTTGGTGCTCTCTGAGCTTGATTGTTTGCTTGCAGATATTTCATTACCCAACTAGATAACATCAGTTATAGTAAGCTTATAGTAAATTCTGTTTATATAGAGTACCATATTTTTTGGACTATAAGATGCACCGGAGTATAAGACGCACCTACCTTTTTGGGGGAGAAAAACAAGAAAAAAAATCTGCCTTTGCCTGTTTGCCGCCACCCGTTTGCCGCCACCCGTTTGCTGCCACCGTGGCACATTCGACGTGGCCCATTTGCTGCTGCCGAGGCCTGTTTGCTACCACTGTACAGCATTCACTGTGGCTTGTTCGCCGCTGCCATGGCCTGTTTGGTGCAGCCCATTTGCCCCAGGTGCGGTCCATTTGATGCAGCCTGTTTGCCGCTGCCAGTCCCTCCGCCTGAAACTGGCCGAAAATGCAACGCGTGGAGGCCAGAAATGCAATTTTTATCCACTTTTAGGGGTGGGTGCGTCTTATACTCCAAAAAGTACGGTAGCTTGTACTGTACTATTGGTGGAGGGTGGGATTTTCTTCTTGATAGTTTCCTTATTAGGGTATTGTTTTCTGCTTGATTGTCTTGTTATCTGGCTGCTGGTCAGATTGTGTTCTGGTTCTTTTTGTTTTCTTCTTTGCTTTTTATTGTCTCCTTTGAAAGGTGTATAAATTATATACTACTAAAATCTGATTTTTAAAAAATCTTTAATTGGTGAAATGGTGCATCATAGGACAACAATTTTTGAGCCAAGGTATCTCAAATGTGTTTACTTACATAATGTGTCCTAAATCCAGAACCCATGACTCCTGTGAAATCGAAACTTGGCAAATTTTATAAAACATTTTATAAAGATTACCATAAAATAGTTCATGACGTAATACAAGATTTCATAAAATATTTTCTGTGATGTGATGGTCTGGAACCATGCTGGGCATTAGCATAAGTAATAAGCACCTGACTATTTTGGTGATGCTGCAAAACCAATCAAGCAGCAAGTGAAGCTTGCTACATCATGCTACCTCAGAATTACAGGGTTCTATGTGTGTCACAACCATTTTCTGGGAAATGAGCCTTAAACATTTGACAAATTGGTTACCCCATTGAACGTAGAAGGAAAAATTCTGGTATGTGAGCCTACCAACAAATAATGCAGGCAAAAAAAAAATGAGGCCAATGGTGACTCATCTTGGGGTCATACTAGAGGATCCGAATATCAGATAGAACCATGTCACACTAAGTTACACTATAAAAACGAGAATTACAAAGTTTAATCAATTGTTTTTTGAAAAAAGCACTGAATTCAACTTGATACTAACTCGAATTTGTTTTTGTGACCATACAATGTTTGTAAATTACTATTTGAAGGTTCAGCATTAAATGTAAGAATGTAAACGCATGTCTTAATACTGAGAATTACTATTTATCCCCAGTTTTGTATAATGGTTTCTTCAAAATGGTGCAGTAATAGTCATTATTGACTTTAGGCATCCATTTGAGCATATTTTCTATGTCATCTTGTTTTGCTTTTGTTAGTGTGTGTACCGGTAACTCTGTCATAGACACAGGCAATGTAACAGATGCGGCAGGCAGTCTTGGCGAAGCAAGTTTCCCGCAAACACTCCTCTCCGTGCACTTTTCAAAGCCACGGATAGTGACCATGTTCCAATTTTCCACAGCGAAGGTTGTCTTGAACCTTACTGTTGAATGGGTCTGGGTGAATTTTAGTTGTAAAACTTTAGCATATAGCATATTACTGTACAGAAACTGCTTTGAGCACATGGAATTGCAATTTTATGTTTCTCGCAGAGGTCACAGAGATCTTTTTGGGGTACATGTTAAATACAGGTTAAATTCATTATTGAATGCAGTTTGATAATAAGAGAGTTTGACTGGTTCAGTTCCCATTCCGCTGCTTTTTTCTTTATACAGCTCGTACATGCTACTTACATTCAATGAAGATTCGAAGTACTCTTTTTTAGTTCTAGCACAACAATAATGCAACTCCACCCTTGGAAATGAATTAATATGGTCAATTATTGCTTGTCTGGCTGTAGCAAAGAATTGCTTATGAGGGTGTTTCCCCATCTTGTCTATAGGTGGGGTATCTGTTACTAAATCTTTTTGGCTATGATAGTTGTACACTGGCTTTTGACTGATTACCAGTGTTCCTAGATAAAAATCCTTGCAAACTCAAATTGCCTTAATTCACTGAATTCAGAATTCAGTGCCCTGAAACAAATATATTCATGTGTGACTCATAGCCACAATTATTACTAGGATCAAAATACAGGGTTCCGGGACTGCATTGCAATAGTGTTAGTGAATGGTATAGACTGAAAGCACAGAATACTCACTCATTTTCAATTAAAAATTCCATATCCGATTGGAATCTTCAGTTTATGAAACATACTTGGATCCACTCAGTTCATATAAGTCTGAACTTGCTTCCATATCCTGGAAAAGAGACATTATTTTGGTATTCACATGTCTAGAAACGGAGGCAATGCTAGGCACTGCAGGCTCCATCCTTGCTCTGTCACATGGGAGCAGCCAAGCACAACAATTGGCTGCTGCAAATAGAACCCTGTAGTTCTGAGTTTTCATGCGACAGTGTAGATAGAACCTTGTAATTTTGCTATTTGTGGCAAATCTATTTAGAAATTTTATGAAATAAGTTGTTAAAAAATTAAGTTGTTGGAGATAGAACCATGTCACATTCTTAACTCATTTTTGATGAAAATGTCAGATAGAACCCTGTAATTCTGAGGTAACGAAATGGCAAATGCCAAGTAAAACATATAAAAGAGATAACTGTTAAAAACTAGGAAAAAGTCACTGTGACACACTCTTTAGCATCTGGTTTATTAACTTAGCAACTGCAGTGATTCATTTAACTGGTAAGAAAGGTTGTAAAATGGGGCAAATTTTACTTAACAAATGTCTCATTTAACAACAGAAATGTTGGGCTCCATTATGGTTGTAACTCGAGGATTACCTGTACTGTATCCCTTTCCAAGAAAGTGAATCTAACAGAACTTTGTTCTTTTGATTTTATTTTTATATTTGTATAGCTGTCCATTTGACATGAAAGTGACTCTGGGTGGTGCACTATAAATAATAAATACATAAAAACAGTCACAATTTAAACATAACTATGAATAGGCACACAAAACAGGAGAGAATGGTATTAAATACAGCAAGAGAACCTTCACAAAGCCTCTCTAGTCCCCTGGAACCCCCAGCCTTATAACATAGCATGGTCTTGAGGGACTTGAAAAATGATAAGAGGAGCTAATCTCATTTCTGAGAGAAGATTCCACAAGGCCTCCCTCCCAGGACCAACGAAAAGTAATTCCCTAGCAGAAAGGACTTGCATCAGATGTAAAACCTGATGAAGCAGGAAAAGGCAGTCTTTCACATAACCCTCTCCCATACTTGAAGGGCTTTAAAGGTCAAAAGCAACAACTTGAATTGTTGCAATTCAAGCAAAACTGGCAACTAATGCAGCTTGAGGAGCAGAGATGTAATGTGTATCAGTCTAGGACTGCATACATCTGCCCATGTTGTTGGTTTTGCACCAGCTGAAGTTTCTGGAAACTCTTCAAAGGCATTGCCACATAGAATGCATTACAGAAATCTAAATGGGAGGTGACTAGGACATGAGTGACGGCAAACATAATTCCCTGATCTAGGAACAGGCACAACTGGTGCAAAACACAAAGCCGTGCAAAGGTCCTTCTAACCACATCTGCCATCTGCTCTTTAGTTAGTAGGACTTACTGCTGCATAGAGAGAAATATGATCATGTTGACTTTCCAGATGATTAGGACATCTACTTTGAGGGCCAATTAGGATTTTGACTTTGGGGAGAGAATTTTGGTTGGAGTTCCCTGCCCCAGGCTTTGGAGCAATATTTTGGTGTTGGAGTTCACCACAATGACAAATAGGATAACCATTACCATCTGCTTTGTCTGAAAATATGTCTTCTTATTGAATTACAACTGTGATGGTATACAATGAAATTATGGTAATCCAAGAAGAAATAAAAAGATGCATCCTTGGATGTTTGATACCCGGAGATATCAGAAACCTAATAAACAAAGTTCATTCTTCTGAATTCCAGATGCTTCTTTTTTACTCCATTTTCATTCCATCCTATTTCTATCATTCTACTAGAGGAGAATTAACACACTCTCCCTATTTTTATGTTGCCTTTGCAAATGAGCAGTGCATCAAAAACTATATGGGCATGATCACACAGCATGAAATCGGTTAGATATACGAGATATACGAAAATATTATTTAACTCGTTGGTTTATTATATTGCTAAAGAACCATAATGGCTGAAGAACATGGATTTGCAGTTTTTATTCTTGAATGAGCAACAACAACAAAAATGATTTAACAAACTTTTGCATGGGTGTACAAATTCAGATTCATGTAGTCATTCACATGCATATATTCCCGCGTTTGGCTCATTAACTTGAAATGGCCACTTTGTTTCAGCTCTGTTGCTTTCTAATTTAGGGACACTGAATGAGAATAGGGTAATTAAAGAGAATTCTATAATTACAAGCTACTCTAAATGCAACCCAGGGTGCAGAAAGTTTTTTGGGGGGGGGGGAAGTAATCATACAAAGTAACATAATGAGGTGGCTATTCTTGGGATCTTGTTTGATGAAGATGCATGAAAAAGCAGCTAGACAGAACTAGGCAAAATTGTTGTTTGTTATAATCTGCAGCCAGAGACTGAAATATTTCTTGTCATCTGTATTCCAGCAAAAGTACATATTCTAGATTACTTTCAGATTATATTGTCTGTATCTGAAAAATAAAATTACTGATAGACTGAAAAACTTATTATAAGCATCTCCAATTCACTTCAATGTATTGTCTGCATAAAAGAAATAACCTCTGAGGTCTCATGTCTGCTTTTGGCTTTTATAGTCATGCAGCTGATCCATTCAGAGACATCCAGTTTATTACTTTCCCCTGAAAGAATTCATTTACCCTACATGGGGATTTAAATGTGGGGGACAGGTACTGTATTTCATGTAAAATGGTTGCCTATGCTTTTAGCAAAAGAAACACCAGACTTGTCAGCGAAGGTTATTCTTCAGTTGGTTGGACTATTGTCCAAAGGTGCAAACAGATTATGATGGGGAAAAAAAGATGAGAGCCTTAGTCAGGACAGATGGGCATCTTGGTTATTTTTATCTCCTTTAAATTATACTGGGCAATCTTAGGATTCTTACTATGAATTAAGTGGGATGGATATGTCGTTTGTGAAATGCATCAAGTACAGGGGTAGGATTTAAAAATTTTAGCAACTGGTTCTCTACCTGGTTGCTGAGTGGGTGTGGCCATGGTGGGCATGGCCCACTCAGCCTCCTGCACCTTTCCTTTCCTTCCTTTCCCTGGGAGAGTGAAAATGGCATCCTCCGGGCTCTGGAGGCCCTCCAGAGGCTGGAAACAGGCTTGTTTCCAGACTTCTGGAACTTGCAGGGCCCACACGGAGGCTCTGGGAGGCCCATTTTTCACCCTCCCAGAGCCTCCGCGTGGGCCCTGCACTTACCTAGCATCCAAAACAGGCCACATGGAGACTCCTGGGAGGGGCGGGGTGAGGTGGGTGAGGCCAGCCAGTCCTTGCGACTGCCGATTCAGCGAAGCAGATGTAAAATTAACATCCAGTTTGCCCAATCTGGTCTGAACCGGCTGAATCCCATCCCTGATCAGCTACCAAATTGATGCAATATTCATTATACTTATAGTAGACAATAGCATCAAAAATAGAGATGACCAAATTGACTGCTTTGATCAAAGACAAAAATACAAATACTTTTATTTCTACTTGGAAACAGCTTCTGGACTCTGTGCTTGAGGTGGGGAAAAAAATAAAACTTTGATTTTGGATTTTACCGATTAGATAGATTTGTTGCTATAGAAATGGCTAGTTTAAACTATTATGTAAAAATAAAAAGTTGAGGTTTGATGTTAATGCCTTATTCTACTGCACCAAAGGGAGACAGAAGTCAATACCTTCTTTGTCCCCTTCTTTTCCTCACTTTTCTTTTCCCCTCTCCCTTCCCTATTCTTCCTACTATTTGCTTTTGTATGTTTTTTGTATGTATAAATTAATAAAACTGTTAAAAGTTTTTAAAAAAGAGCTTCTAGAATTCAGTTCAAATAAAACTTGAGAGAAAGTACATGCAACACAAGATCAACCCCGGCCTAGCTAATCTTGGCTCATCTGGAAAGCAGAACCAGAAGGTACTTGGATAAGGATCACCTAGGAAATCCAGAGCTGTAGGATAGCTTGGGAAATGAAAAGAAAATTTCCAAAAGAAGTAAATAAATGACCTTGTATATCATGCCAACACAAAAGGAATATGTGTATCCATCAGGGATGGGTTCTACTTACCTTTACTACCGGTTTGCAACAGGAGCACACACACACACCTCTGCACATGTGCAGATCGTCCATGATAACGTCTGGTCAGGTGGATGGAGTCTCCCACCGCTTTTACTACTGGTTTGCAAGAACCGGACCGAACCAGGAGCAACCCACCATGGTATCCCTGTAAGTCATCAGGAGTCAAGCTAATTGAAAATATATAAAATAAATCCTTTTGAAAAACATCAAAAATATTTATGTAACTTACCCTGAAAAACCAAGCCTGAAAAAAAGCTTACTGAAAGTCTTTAGCAGGTGGCACTTATTTATAACAAAAATAACCTTGATGTAGATCATTTTGTCATGTTATGGTTTCACTTCCCAAAATAGAATTCTTCCAGCCCCAGCATGTTCTGCAGCTGGAATTTGGCTTCTTCCCAATGTGTGATAGTGAACATGAAAGTTGCAGCAACAGTTATCAAACTTTCCAGTTAATAGACTTGCTGCCTTTGAAGAACAATGTGGTTCTGTGATAACAAAGTTCAAGCCTGGGATGGCTGATCTGTGATGGATACTTCAGATGAGAAGGGTATCGCGTAAGAATTGCAGTTCCTGTGCTTGAGGAAGTTGTGTTTCATCAATAGATCTTTGACTGTTGGCATAGGTTTTTTTCCCCCCCTTGATCTGCAAGCTCTGTAAAACTCTTTCCAAAGAATTCTGCTTCTTTTGTTATGTCCTGTCTGTTAGCATTAAGAGATGGCCTTGAGAAGGAACAATTGCTACTCAACTACCTGTAGCTGCTTATCTTTTCAAATCCCATGTAATTATTCTGTATTATACCGTCTGTCATCTCTGCTTACTGCCCATCAAAGCAATAAGCTCACTGAAGCTGTCAGGAGAAAGGAGTTTTTCATTTGTGTGCAAATAAACAACCCTCCCCAAAAAATCTCAACCAACCTTTAAAAATTTTTATGTTGATGTCAAGTGATGGAAAAGTAACAACTGTCACTGGTATGGACATGTTCATCACCTGCGTGTGTAAAAAAAGCAAATGAGTCCAAATTAAGATTATTGAATTCACACATTTTTAATAGAGGTCCAATCCCTGAGAATTAAAGGTAATTTTAACATCACAATACTGTAATTTCTGTGTTGCTACAAATATGGGCATTACTACTAAGTCCATTTATTTTTCTTTTGAATATGTAGCAGGATGCATGCATACATACAAAAAAATTTACAAACATACCTACATACTTACATACATACATACTTATCCATCCTCTTTTTATTTTTATAAGTAGTTCAAAATGCTGAACATATATAATGCTACTTTGTCCTCCTATTTTCCCCACAACAATTCTGGGTGGTGGATTGAGCTGAGAGAGACTGACTGACTCAGTGTCACTCATCTATCTTTCATCCTAAGGTAGGACTAGAATTCACAGTCTCTATGTTTCTAGCATCATCCCTTATCCTCTACACCCAATTCTCAATTGCAGAATAACCAAAGCTCAAAAGTAAAGAAGGGAGATGAATGAATAAATCATGGATGGTTATTCAATGTAGTCTTCTGGTGAATCTATAGACCTGGTTCATCCAAACCTCACAATGTCATTAGCATACTAACTCTTGTACTTACCTCCAAACAAATGGTCCAATTAAGTTAGACCACAAACGTAGATCCATCAACAGGAAGGAAGGAAGGAAGGAAGGAAGGAAGGAAGGAAGGAAGGAAGGAAGGAAGGAGTGAAACCTTTATACATTGACCATTCAAGTTTATATTAGCTATATCAATCAGAGGCTGCTTTTGGAGATACAGTATGACACCAATAAAGTGCTCACATATAATAAGTGGCCAAAGGTCTACACCCATTCTCTTGTAAGATCTTTACTAATCATGCACCAAAAAGCCAGCAACTCTTAAAGGTGGGAAAGTAATTTAAAATGAGGCATGGCTATCATCTCATGGCAGAATCACATCAGACACCTGTACAATTAGCACAGGGGCTCCACAAGGCTGTGTGCTCTCTCCACTTCTCTTCTCT
>JANHFM010005274.1:49769-63407 GCA_032468115.1 Grayia smithii | reverse complement strand
TACAAAAACCTCTGGAAGAGCATGACATTGTGAATGGATTAATGGAATTTATTTACCAAAAAAATTAAACATATACAACCTTATTCTACATAATTAAAAAACTAATCTTTATTTTCAGGATGGAATAACCTTTGGATGGTAATATATTTTCCTCAAAAAGTATTTTATTTAAAAAAATCCGATTTAAATCAAAAAAATCTGATTTAAATAAAAAAAATCTGATTTTTTTTATTTAAAAAAAAAATCATTGATTTTTATCTACCCTGGTTGGGGGTCACCACAACATGAGGAACTGTATTAAACAGTCATGGCATGAGGAAGGTTGAGAACCACTGCTATACAGGGTAAAGAAAATGATCTTGATGGAAAGAGGGAACATCCATTAGTAAGGCAAGTATCAGATAAACATTACAGAAGCTCAGATGAAGGTTCAAAAGCATCTCAGAGATTCCAAATTCACATGAAGATAAAAGAAAGAGGAAGAGAAGCATGTTAAGGCTTGCAAGAGTCTGTTATTTAGCCAGTCTCGATAAAAATGGTTTTAGCTCTACAATTTAGACCTATTTCTTGGTCCAGTCAATCTTGTAGGGCTGACAGTTCTCAGGAAAATAAATGTTTGAGATAAGGAGGCATCAACAGTTCAATCACATCAATTGTGATCATCCAGTTACCTCTTTTTGCCATCTCCTTGCCTCAAACCTACATGTCCTAAGAATCCACAGCCACTACACAAGCCCAAGAAAAGAAACAATTTAATTAAGGAGGCTCTGACTGGCATAGGTTGTGTACCTCCTCTCCCTCCACAAAACTGTTCCTGATTCAGATGCAAAGTACTCTATAGAACCAATGGTAAGTCAAGCTTTTATTATTTTAATGCTGTGTTTAAATACCATCAGAATAATATTGTAATATTGGCAGCTATATAAACATAATGAAATCATCACCTGTCTTGGGGATTCCTTTGTCATCAGAAAAAAAAAATCTTCATTTTTATAGGAAATAATTTTAAATATTACAAGCAGCAAGCCAAATATTATATGGAATTATATATTATTCTTATATTCCAATATAGGAAATATTGCCCCGATGATATTTTGAAGCTAATTTAATATGTAAATTTCATGATATACATCCCTTTCTCTTATATTGTAATACTTATAACTAGTGGGTTTCTGGTAATACAGTGAACAAAAGGCCTAGTTCAAATATCCTGATTATTTTTGTCATTGCTTTGATTTTGATTAAACTGTGACAACCCAACCATTAAAACATGGTTTAGGACTTACCATGCTGGGAGGATACAACTGTGATTTATTCAATAAATCAGGGTTAATCAAATCATCACATAGCGTCACAGCCATAGCAAAATGTGAGGATTGAGAGGGTCAGAAAGGGCCACTGAACCAGTCATATGAGACTTAGAAACTTCTAGGTGTTATCATGTAATCTAGAGGAACTCAACTCAAACACTTTGAAGTTGGACACTATTCTTTAATCAGAGCCATATTTCATTCTTGCCTTCCCAAATGAATACCAGAGCCAGCCTATTCCTATCCAAGAAAAATCAGAGGGGGGGGGGGAATCCACATTAACCCCCCCCCAACAATGAAACCCATTTCATATTAACAGTCAGTGGAACAGGGCTATCAGATGCAAACATCCAGATAACCACTAGAAGATAGCAAAGAGAAGTTTTCAGATTTTTAAGATCTAATAGCCTGATAGTGGAGTATCATGATTCAGATATTTAATGAAGAGGTACAAAACTCAGTTTCAATTCCTGTCACCAATAGAAGATAGAGTAACTAATAAATTAAGCTATTATCTCATGGCGTAATTTTTTTTTTTTTGCCCTTCATTGGTGGAAGGCACTTCATTGGTGAAAGCTAGTGGTTAAGGCAACAAACTAGAAACTAGAAGACAATAGGTTCTGGTCCTACCTTAGACACAAATGCAGACTGGCTAGCTTGGGCCAGTCCTTCTCTGTCAGCCCTAAGAAGCAGGCAATGGCAAACCACTTCTGAAATCTTGCCAACAAAACTTCAGGGACTTGTCTAGGCAATCACCAGGAATCAACATTGACTTGAAGGCACCAAAACATAAGATGCCCTTAATGCAAGGGTTATTCCACACAGCAACCTTAAGTTGCTTGTCATTCAGCTAAAATCAACTGGAAATGAAGAAATTGGCATAAGCATCTGCTTCCAGATTTCAATTCACTCTTCAGCTTTGGCAACAATGCTGGCCAGGTATTCTATTTGGACAGCAGTTAATATGATCTGACACATAGCTCTGCTTTTTTATTGCTCCTGCCTAAGCTAGAAAAAAAATCACCAATTGCTTTCCATTTCGTGGGTCAGTCTTTGAGGAAATGTGGTTTTGATTAATAGGCCTTTTATAATCATCCCCATCCAATAACCCCCTTCCTATTTTATTCTAACAGCCCAAAGGCAATCTGGCAGCTTTGCTGGTGGAAGAGTAGGCAAAAATGCTTTGAAGTACTTAAAAAAATATATACGAATGTCAATTATGAAGACTCATTTTGCATTTAAGAATATAAGGCTGGCTACAAGTTGGAGAACCAGGTTTTACCAAAATAATCACAACTGGTTGGGCTTGCATAATATAATCAGCCATAAACCCATAGTTTACAAAGTATGTTTATCCATTATACTAACAAATATTATGTATTTTGTGACTCTGGACAACTTACACATCATAGTCTTCTATAAGGTTAATGGAGCCAACCAAAGAATGGATTTGTTTTGATTATTTTCACTAAATTCCTTTAAAGATAAAAAATCTTCCCTGTATTCCCTAGCATCAGCTGTGGCCTATTTCTAAATTTCTATCCATTTCTATAAGGTAGGGGTGTCAAACTCGTTGCTCGTGGGCTGGATGCGTCACAAGCTGGCCACGGCCACCCTGTTTAGCGAAGGGGGGGGGAAGTCGTGATATGTCATGTGATGACAACACGATTCCATGAGTTTGACAGCCCTGCTATAAGGGATAATGAAAGCATGTCCTATGCTGGTTAGCAGCCTGAGGAGAAACTGATGCTGTCACTTCTGGAAAATAATCAATTGATTGTTTTCATTTTAAGCCCAGATAAATTATTCTGCCAATGGCTCTGTTTGCTGAAGACCCTTAAAGAAAAGCTTGTATTTTCCTAGCATTCATTCAGCTAGCTGGCTTCTGTCCATTTATTAAGCTCCTCCCTAGTATTTTATGCTCAAGCCCTGGAATGAAAAGATCATAAATATTTAAATACCTGTCATTCCTCGACAATAATAATTCACAAGAGCAGTAATTTTAAAAAGACAAATTATGAGCACTTGAAATAAAAGTTTCACCTCAGGCAAGAGTTCCTGCAAGATAGATTTGTGCACTACATCTATAACAGCTTTAAAATCTGCTCCACCAGCAATTTCCCTAAATATATAGTAGGACTTCCCTCTGATCACACACTTATTCATTAGCTTGTAAGAACTGTACAGTTCAAAGATTTAAACATTTTAAGCAAGAGAATACAGATATTTTATAGGTATTTTATAGGTATAAGATATTCATATATTTTACCTAACCAGGTTTGTTAAATTATATAATTAGCTAGATTACCCCACTACATTAAACCAAATTGGCTGCTTTTACATATAATATTAAACAATGACTTTATTAACCAGGTTGCACATCCCAGGTCCTGCTGTGCTATGCCAAGAGGATGGGCAAGTCATTGTGGTATGAACTTAATGATGAACGTGAAGATACCGCCAAAATGAAAAAGGAGAAGAAAGCAAACTCAATGCCAGGACAAACCCTGAAAAATTGCCTAGAAAGGAAGAGAAGCCAAGAAAGACAAAAATCTCAGAAAGAAATTTAACAAAATTTCAGAAAACTGTTAGAAGAAGTAATACTACAATAGCATCTGTAAAGATACTGAAGATGGAAAAACAAGGAAATCTTTCAAAAGATCTATGAACTCAGAAGGAGGTTCAAACTTTAAATTGGTATGCTAAAGGACACCAATGAACAAACAGTAATCGATTCAACAGAAGTATCCTGAAGAGAAACTTATATATTGGTCAGAAAACCATCTAACAAAACATGGAAAACAGACCATCTCCAGGTTAGCAAACGAGTGCAACAAGGCTATATATTCTCCTTTTATTTATTCAACCTATATAGGTAGTCCTCATTTAATGACCACAATTGGGATTAGCACCTTCCTCATTAAACAATGTGGTCATTAAGCATATGATCTCTCCACCTAGCAGAAATTCTGGCAATCTAAATTCTACAGCAATTCTATCTCAGACTTAGAGATAGGGAAAGATTTGGTAAGTGGATAAAAGTACCAAATCCAGTCTAAACACCTGGCTGATTTTGTGACCAGTCATAATAATATTTTTTCTTCGCTGTTTTCTTTCTACTCATCCAGTCATATCACCTTTTAGAATACTTGGACTGCAGTCACTCAGAGTGACATACAATTCTTTCTAAAACCTGTATCTATTTCTTCCATTATTACTATTTACTGGAACGTAATATGCAACTGTCACTAATCCTATAGATTCCCAGTTTCATATGTACCACACCAATTGATACTTCCTGATATAAATTTGAGCCATTTCATTCATAATTAAACCTCCAGCTTGCTGGAGAGAAAACTCATGAATGTCACAGCTCTGTCTCCCTTCTCAACTGTTTTTGCAGCAAGATTCATCCCAATTCTTCATCTACTCAGTTGAGACCATGAACCCAATATTCAATATCTAAAATAATTTATTCTCAAGGACCTGCAGAGCCTGGTCAGTCACACGAACAATAAGTTAGCAACAGCTCCCACTGTGAAACACAGGCTATATCTTACTGTATTTCACAGGAACAAAGAAACTCAAATTACAAACAGATTATTGGTTACAAGGTAGCTATCAAGCACTCCATACTCAGAAACAGATGAAGTCATGGTAAAATAAGTGTGTATATTAGAAAAATAAGTACTAAGCGATTTTTTACCTCTACAGTGCATGTGCACTACTTCCTACAATTTTCAATTCCTTGCACCAAATCATCAATTCCAAACAACTTCACTCTACTATGTCTTTCTCTTCTTTCTGTATGCTCTTTAACATTATTCTTCTTGCATTCCAAATTGACTTATCTTCAACAGATGGGCCTATAAATAATGATCCTTGTCACCCATCATGGCTTTGATCAATTAAAACTTTCATGTAAAAAACTTTTTAGAGGCAGTGTAAACTACGATATCATCCTGAACACCAACAGACTTGGAATATTCCCTGATAACTGTAAAGTCAGGATCAGTTTTGGCATATTTTGATCAGGATGCCAGAAGCACAACTGAAGCCCAGGTTTATAGTACACTCTCACATTACCTTATTCAACCTAGTAATTCTAATCCAGAGATTATTTTGCAAGGCAACATGCTGTTGTCTATATCCCATCATCTTGGAGATATACGCAATTCACTGACACACTCCATACCTTTAGTGTTACATGTTCTGTTTGGGCCTTTCCTTGACATTTTTATCAGCATACCATAAGCACAACTAAAGCCCAGATTTATCCTCAGCACTCTCACATTACCTTATGCAACTTAGTATCTTATTCTATTTATTCCCTCCTTTTTTTCTTCCTTCTCACCCTCTCTTTTATCATTTGTATTTTTGTATGTTTGTTTGTTCTGAAGCTTTTACATTCAGAAACTTTCAGCTCTCAATCTTATTTCAAATTTCAATTGAAATTTCTCATTTCTTCCTGTATTTATCAACACGCATCTGAGCCTTCATGGATTGCTATAAATCTAGAAGGAGCCCTGGAAATAGTTAATATAGTGATGGAGAACAAGACTGTACTTTAACTTAGATTACTCATTAATTGATCTGATATTAACAAGCAATCTGCTATTTAACAGAACAAGCTCATAATCCTGAAAATTATATAAAAATGAACATGTATAGCTCTTTAAAGACTGATGAAGATGTACACATTTATGTTTTAACTCAATCAGAATACATACATATAAATACATATTTATTGCTATGTATATATAGCATTTAAATGTATTTAAATACATTTAGATTAAAGTGGATTTGTTTGTTTTCTCTAAATATAGATGCAAAGTCTGAGTCTGCATATTCAATTATTTCCTTCAAAAATCTTGAGGGAACACTTCCCAATTCCTCTAAAAACTGTCAACAAATTATAATATCAGGAGAATAGAAAGAAACAGAAACAAAAAGTGTGTGTGTGTGTGTGTGTGTGTGTGTGTGTGTGTGTGTGGCATAATAATGTTAATTTGAATTAAATTTAAATTAAAACAAAAATATTTTTCTTCTTGCCTTGCCTAGATCTTTATTCTGGCCTTGTTTTCAAAGGGTGGTTCCTACCATTCAATCACCAGGTTGGACCTTATTCCAAAATACACATTTTTTGTATTAAAAGTATTAAAGTAACATTGTCAGAGGCTAAGATAATTTTACGAATATTATATAAACTTATGCTTATTTATTTTTAAAACAATTTTTTGTGACACAAGTCAAATGTTAGAATTTTCCTATACAACTGTGTTTCTCGTAAGGTATGTTTTATTCAAAATATGTTGAATAGAGCAATTCACAAATGTATTTATCATCACTGTAATTCTAGTAGCCACTGGACTGTGCTTAGTAATCTTTCTTTTACTTATAATACTTTTTGGCTTCTACATTGATATATTAAAGATGTCATATGTTTTAGCCTTTTCTCCCTCTGTTAATATGCATAAAGATAGCTGCCAAAGTATTTATTTTATTAATACTGATTAATATTAAGGGAGGGGGTGGTTAAGAAATATGAAGTAAGAATTAATTAATTAATTAATTTCAGCTTTACCAATGAAAACTTATGCCATAATAAAATTTTTAAGTACCATTAAATTCTCTTTTTGCTATAGTAACCGACAAAATTATTTCCTGTAATTGCTTTCTAATAACAACCTTCATAGATTTGTTTAAATAATAATTACATGAAGTTATAGGACATACTATTTTAAAACTATATTTTAAGGAGAATCTTTAAATAATATTCTTGAAACTGAGAATTTGAAATCTCCAACCTGAGTATTCAGTATATAGAAATATCTGCATTGATGCAACTTGAAATATCTCATATTTGACACCCAGTGTTGTGAAAATTAAATTAAAACATATATATAGTTGCTACATATATATTTTAGCCTTCCTCCAGAAATTAAAAATAACATATTTAGTATACTTTCCAATTTTATTTTCATAATAATCTTATCAGTTGGATAAATTAGGAGATAATAATTAGCCAAGTGATCTCTATGACTAAGGAGGGCTTTGAACATGAACTTCCCCAGATCTAATCCAAAACTCCCACCAAAGACACACTAAGGTTCTCAGATCTGGCTGCAAAAATTTGGGTAACCAGTATGTCTTAGCCACCCAGATTTTTGCTTTCCAGACCTGGTCACTCTGCTGTGCACCATCTCTTTAAAATAGTATTTACTTAACTCCTTAAAGGTAAATTTTAGCATTCAAAATGGACCCAAGTTAAGTTAAATGCTTCATGTTTCTACTATAAATTAGTTAAAAGCTAAAGAGAAATTGGTGTTGAGTCACGAGAAATGCATAGAAGTCAGTCACTTAAATCATTACAGAATTTGATTTAGATGTAGTACAGTGAGTGAACCCATCTTCTAACCAGCTTTGGAGAACTGGCAGGAAATCAAGACACACTGAGGTATATTTTAATTCCTCCTTCTAGCTTTGTTTCTGATTATTCTTTTGTCTTTTCCTTCTTGGCAGGTGAATAAAGAAAACTTTTCAATTGGTTGCCATGTAAAGCCCTTACCCAGCAACTGAGAATTCACTGTGGAAAACAATTTGACTTTTTTTTAAAGTGCTGCCTAGGTTTCCTTTTTTCCCAGACAACTTAAGAAAGCATGAATACTGTTGAACCCTCCCTTAGGGAAAAATCAGAAATAGGGTCTTTTGAGTAAAAGACCTGCCAGCTGAAATGCCACAGCATCATTTCCATTCTTCTGGAACTCTATAAATTAAAGGCAGCTTACTTCTTTATATCTCATCTAGACTCCCTAAATTTTGCTGCAGAAGTCAATTTAACTCTTACTAGACATGTTTTTTGTTTGTCTTTTTATTTCTCTTGCAATCTGATGAATTCCTCAACAATATTTTTAAAAAGCATGACCTAAGCAATTCTTAACACATCTATTATCATGTGAAGGGACATTTTTTTCTTTATAAACCAGAATGTTACAGAAGTTCAATGAATAAATATTGTTTCAAATAGAATTCAGCTGCATGAATGTGTCAGAAAAATTCTGAGGAAGAATAATTTTGATGTTTTAAAAATGTTAAATTTCTCTAAACTGCTTAACATTTTATACTAATCAAGTCCAAAGGTGATAGCTGAAAATGTTATTTTAAATTAAAAGTAAACCATTTCCTTCACACTGATTTATTGATTGAGTTGATTCTCATTATTTCTACCAAGTTTTCTGGTCCTGAATAAGAGGTGGGATATAAAACAAATAAACAAACATGGGTTTATTATATGCATAGCCTTGCAGGGATAATTTGCTTTATTTTCTTCTTATAAAACCCTCTTTAAACTGTCACTAGGTTTACATGTACTAAGTAACTGTTTACTGAATAAACTGCACTTGTTAAAT
Source organism: Grayia smithii (assembly GCA_032468115.1). Lineage (NCBI taxonomy): Eukaryota > Metazoa > Chordata > Lepidosauria > Squamata > Grayiidae > Grayia > Grayia smithii. The sequence goes on along the minus strand of JANHFM010005274.1, from coordinate 54,688 downwards.
TCACACTTTCAATTAAGTTGCAAACAAGTAGCATTATGCATGAAAGAACATTAAAAATGATCATGAAAACCCTACCCATTTTTTTACATGCAGTTAATGCATATTAAGAAGGAATGGAGTTTCAATTATATCTTGACTTTTTAGAATCTTTTCTCCACAAAGTCCCCAAGCATTATGACTAAGTTGTATGAATTAGTCCAATATTATAGCTAAAGTTTCACAAAGACAGTTTCTTGCTATCTTCTTGACTGAATTATTACCCAAAATCTGTTGGCTATAAAATGGCACCAGGAATGTTTCTATGTTATATAAATAGTAGATTTTTCCCTAGAGCTTTGTTCTATTTTTGAACTTAAATACGTTTTTCCTTTTTTCCCCCTTGGTTCTTCGCTTACTCTTAAAAACTTAGAAAAGCAACATGCACTTATTAAGGGCATTAGAAACTTTATAGAGCTTTGACTATTTGAGACCATTTACAGCTATGCAATTGAATACTACAGGGCTCTGAATAGGATCACATACATTGGCAACACATTCTATAGCTACATAGTGCTATGCTAGCTCTTTCCAGGTGTGCCACATTGAAATAATAAAAAGGCTATATTATGAGATATAGTTATTGGCAGTTACTGCAAGTGGAAGACAATGGAAAGCAAATTTATGAATATCCGTCTATTCATTTGAGCAGCTGTTTGGCATTAGTTTGTCCAAGCATTATTTTACTGTTGAATATTCATATAACTTGGATTTTGTCCATACAGATATTTGTCTAAAGACCACTGAATACGAATGTATCTGTACTGATAAGATTGTCCTGCATTAATGCAACTGAAATATGTTTTTATAATTGTCAATGCCACATTTTTTTTCAGAAGTACTTTCTCAGTAACTCATATGTTCAAAATTAAGAGATAAAATATATGTTTATGTTTATTGCATTTATATGCCGCCCTTCTCCCGAAGGACTCGGGGCAGCTTACAAAATTTAAAAACAATAAATAAAAATAAATGCAATACAATATACAAAGTTAAATATTAAAATTTAAAATATCTAAAACGATCCCATGTCTCAGCCTATTTGTTGGAAGAGCCATGTCTTAAGATCGCGGCGGAAGGAGCGGAGGTTGGGGGCGGTCCGGAGATCGGTGGGGACTTCATTCCAGAGGGTCGGTGCGCCCACAGAGAACGCCCTCGCTCTAGGCACCATCCGCCGACAGTGTCTGGCTGATGGCACCCTGAGAAGCGCAGCTCTGTGTGAGCGCACTGGGCGGTGGGACAGCGCCCACCGCTGAAGCAGTCGGCGTGAGCTTAAATGGACTCCAGAGAATGGTAGAGGACAGGAAGGCCTGGAGGAATGTTGTCCATGGGGTCACAATGGGTCTGACATGACTTTGCAACTAACAACAACAAAAATAACAACAACAACAAAAAGGCTAGCACGGTAATTTTGCTGGGAATGGTGTTTCATATTTGAGAGACAGAAACCAAAAAGGCCTTCTTTCTGAATCCTTATAATGACTTTTAGTCATATATGAAAACAATTCAGAGATAAGCCACTAAGCTACTATCAGAACAAGCCAAAATCAACAAGCCATGGCTTCAAACTGTAGTTGGTTGTTTAAAGAAAATCATGGTTTATTTCCTAGGTTTACTTTCCAAACTCCAACTTGTTGCTTAAAAATCAAATCATTGTGTGTTTTTTGGAATGAGTTAGGAGGTAGCATTCCGCCATTCTATAAAACTGCCCTCCTCTGCTGGGAGAAATTTTGATTTAGAATTGCTTATCAGCTAAGCAGTCTAGTATTGAATAGAGAGAAAACGATACTGCTTAAGCAAAAACTAAATAGCTCTGTAAGCTTTTTATACCACCTCTACTTGGCTTCTTATTAGGACTCTGATCCAGAGTATTTCTCCCCCCTCATGTTTATGATTTAAAGAAAAGGAGCATGCTGCCAACTGAACTTCCTATTGCCTTTGTTCTCGAGGTTCTGGAATGAAGGTAAAGGATGGGATGAAACAGGGCACTTGGGTTCTTCCAATGCTTCAAACCTTTGGATTAAAATGTCTTGCAGTGTGGATACCTTGAAAAGGTTATTCCCATCCCCTGACTCTTCAAGAATGTCTCCTGCAATGTAAGTCCAATGGAAGCATCAGGTTACTTTTCTGCGAATTCGTCTTCTGAGATGGTCCGACTAAGATGTCAGTTACAGTTCTCAACAGAAACATTCACTTACACTTTCTTAAAGTCAAGGAAGACAAATATTCCCCATCCAAAAACCAACCAAAATTTTGCATGATTGTTGTATAAAATCATAGATCAATGCCAACAGATCACATGAACATTTTGCAGTGGTCCTAATTCAAGACATACATTCCCTGAAAAATAGTTGTGTCCTCTCATAGTTGCATGTAGAAAATAATTAAAGATTTGGACATGATATACTATGAATCTGTTAATTTCTGCAATGACAAGTTCATTATCTGCCTTATCAAATAGCTAAATAAATGTTGATGAGGGTGGAGAGTTGGGGAGTTCCTGTCATTGTATGCGTATGCTCTGTTTTTTCAAATATTTGTACAGAGCTGCATTACCCCATCTTCCAAGGTCATTTATATTTCATGTATATCCTGAAACATATGACTGAAAAGCACTATGTGGACATACCATTAAAAGCACTCATCGTATTCAAGAATTCGCCCACTTGTCTCTGTAAATTTCTACTTTAAGATTAATAACATTTACACGCAAACAAGAATCAAAATGAGGAAATGCATTTATATTTAAACTGAATTTAAGAGAAATACTTTTTTGTTACATCAAGAAACAATGTTTATTAATTACTTAAATAAAATGAAGTAAAAAAAAATGGGCATCTAGTCTGATAAAATCCTAAATTAGCAAGTCCTTCCAGCCATTGTTTTAAAGGAAGAAAGGCAGATCGTGGAAGTGGATTATCAGACATCTGTACAGGTCAGGCAGCTGTGGACTAACTAGAAATCCAGCAATGATTTTCTCAGGCAAGGAAGCAATTTGTTAAGGGTTAGTTGTGGCTCCCTGCAGCTTCTTGAACTGTTACTACAATGTCCCACGCAGAGTTTGAGATGTATGTCAGGCAATGGTGAGCCATAGAAGCCTCAGATCATATTGGCCTCTGATCTAAATCACTGTAGATTTTTTTTTTTTGTGGGAACCATTCCAGATGCCAGTGAATGAACTGGATTATGGTCTTTGGTTGTAAAAGTAGCCATATGTAGAATTTATATCTTATATCTAGAGCCAGTTTGGTGTAGTGGTGGAGGCATCTGGATAGAAACCTAAACACCATGAATGTTTAGGCACCTTAGGCACAAGGTCAGCTGGATGACCCTGAGCCAGTCACTCTCTCTTAGCCCTAGAAAGAAGACAAAACCATATTTGAAAAACCTTGCCAGGAAAACTCCAGGGATGTGTCCAGGTAGTCTCTGAGAATCAGAGACAACTGAACAGAAGAAAAAATATTTCAAAAAATATTCCACATCACTCACACTAATTATAATTTTATTCCGATATTGTCAAGAATGAAGCCTGCTACTCTATAGTATAACTCAACAAAATTTGCAATTGACTTTTACTTGGATGATTCTAAGATGCCCCAATAACGTTCTGTCTCCAGAGATCATCATTCCAGAACACTGCAGTGCTACAAAAGCTACATTTCCCAACTGGAGGAGAATTTGACCCTTGCTTAAATAAAAGGCATGGAAGGGATGGCGGGTAAGAGGAACATTGCATTTGATGATCTATTGGTCAGTTCTCAAACCACAGTGAATCAGAGATTTATTGGTTGGATTTGGCATAGTCTTCTGAATGGGTAGCAATATCATAGGGACAAGGCCCTATAGGACCAAATAGGGTAATGCAAGGAACTAAGTGGGAAAAAACCCCAGTATAAGCAGACCTGGGATCAGTTGCAGTCAAATAATACTCAAAAAAGATTACTGACAGCTTTGGGAACACTGTAGAAGTGATCCATGCAAGTGGCTGCTATGCTCAAAGGACATACCTTTATAACTATAAACAAAGCTACGGCTTAAGATGCCCAAACTGTGTTAAATTTAACTAAAAATCATGGTTAGAGTCTGAGTAGGGAAGCACTAGGGTTCCTGATGTTTGAAGGAGTTGCTAAGAGAATGTCTAGGTGTCTTTAGGGAAGGAATGTCAGCATTCTGTCTTAGGGCAAATGGCTAGCATGCTCCATGTCACAAAGTAGATCCCAATGGCCTTTGTGATGGTCACAACTTTTGGAGGCTCGGAGTTCCTGCAGTGTAGAGAGACAGGAAGATGACCTTGATGGGGATAGGCAGGCTCCGCTACTTAGGCAAAAGGGGCTGAAGTGGGTTTTTTAAAGTCCAGAACAAAAAGGGCCTGAAGTGGGTTTTTTATAGTTCAGCTCAAGCACAAATACCCCCCCCCCCCAATTCACTGAACTGTAAGAAGGAGGAGATAAGAGCACAATCAGGCTTGCAAGTTTCTATTATTATAGTCAATCTCAATAAAAGTCATTTTAATTTCTGTGGAGTTAACTTCCTGGTCTGGTCTAACTAGTGGGATTGACATTTGGCATATATATCTAGGAACCAAGATATATGGTTTTGGATAGCTGGTGGCCTGGAATGGGAGAGACAGCAATAGGACTCTGAATTGGTGGGGCCAGATTTTGACTGTGCTTTCATTTTATTTTATTTTTATTTTATTTTATTCCAATTTCTATGCTGCCTTTCTCCCGAAGGACTCAGAGCGGCTCACAATAAAAACTTAAATATAAAAAACATATAAGGACATAACATATATACAAATCAGACACAAACCAGGGGTGAAATCTAAATTTTGTTACTACCGGTTCTGTGGGCGTGGCTTGGTGGGCATGGCAGGGGAAGGA
>JANHFM010005274.1:38675-49669 GCA_032468115.1 Grayia smithii | reverse complement strand
GGGAGCTTCATCACTGGAGGCTTTCAAGAAGAGACTGGACTGCCATCTGTCAGAAATGGTGTAGGGTCTTCTGCTTGAGTGGGGGGGTTGGACTAGATGACCTACAAGGTCTTTTCCAACTCTGTTAATCTGTTAATCTATTTATTTGTTAGATTTATAGCCTACCTTTCCTACAGGAGCTCAAGCCTGTATAACTACACCCTCCAATTTTCTTCCACAAGACCACCATAGGGAGGAATATTGGTCTATCTGAAAATTACTAGCTTGCAATTACCCACTGAGTAGAAACTGCACAAGATTATGCACAAGAGTATGCACAAGAGTAAATTTGAATCTGGATCTTCTAGATACAAACCCTTACTACAGTACTACTACAGTACCCTGGCTCTCTGTTTATTGCATTAGTTTTAATGTATTGTGCCAGTGAGAAATATAAACTAATAAAAAATAGAAACAATACTTTTTTCAGGAATTTGGCAATCAATGGTGGAATTCTATGACTTCACAACAAACTTAGTGACTTCACTATCACACAAAAATCAGTAACGTAAGCAATAAGCTATCTTTTTTTTCAGGTCTGCCCAAATGTGTGACTACTCCTAAGATGCTGGGATTCACCCTTTCCATACATGTGCAACATGTGCAGCGAATGTCTTAGGCCACAGGTATCAAACTTGAATCATCATGTTGCCATCATATGATGTTTCGTGACTACTTTCCCTTTGCAGAGCTGGGGTGGGCGTTGCCTGTGTGTGACGCATCCGGCCTGCGAGCTGCCAGTATGACCCCCCTGTCTCAGGCCATAGTTTTCAGATGAAGATAATCATCATCACATGATTTGAATTACATTTGCACAGATTGATGAAAACAAAGCAATCCCTATCAAAGATATGTGATGTATTATTTTATTATTTGGTCTGATATCATTTTATTTAGGATAATTGCATCAGAAAGCCAAACATTCCATTAAAATATAGAAAAATGGTGCACCTTCAAAACACATGAACATTTCAAATTAATCAGATATACATTTTCCTTTCACAGAATTCTATATAGAAAAGGCTTCTGGATTCAGAGAAAAGCCAAGGCTATTTTAAATCTGGCATTAAAGAAATATAGGCAAAATGGGCCCTTGCTGGATGATTCCAAACATGAAGATGAAAGGATAAGCCCAACATCAGAATTCTTTGGTAGCACATTGAAAAACATGAGTAACATCAGGCACAATCTGCAATTAAATAAATTTAAATAAATAAATAAATAAATAAATTATCTCATGTGTTGTGACATCATCATTCAAAGGGCACAAATTATTATGCAAATGATGTAAATTATGTAACTTATGTAACTATGACACAACTCCTGCCAAATGAATCATCAGTCAAAATCATATCAAATTCACACAAAATCTTTGGATGGCTTTCAAAAGTATCCTCCTTATTACGGTAATCTGAGGCTGCAGCTTTGTATTTTTTTATATATTTATCCCCAGATTATGCCACCTCCTCCTAAATATCCCAAGCTGCTTACAAAAGAATACTGTAACTAAAACCATCATAAAATAATATAAAAATATTACAACAAATAATAAAAATTATCAAGAAGTTTCATAGTTGCGCAATGCCATAATATAATGTTTATAGTTTCATATGCTGCATAAAGGCAATCAACTGTGGCAAAAAACTTTATGTAAAACATAGCACAGCATAGAAATCCAATTATAAACTTTTGCCCCAAGTCAACCAAGTAATGCTGTCAAGGTTCTTTCCCAATGCCTAGAGATTAGGGAGTTTGGCTAGAGAAGAATCCCAACAAAGGACACGCAGAAGATTTCCGGGGGGGTTCTTGCCCCCCACCTTTCCTGCTGTTCCCCCTTTCTTCACTGCTTCTACAAAGTAGCTATGATTCCCAGGATCCCCAAAAACAGCTAGAATATCGGCTTCCCTTCAGAGCCTCGAAGTTCAGCTCATGTCACCTTCGCTGGCCACGCCACGGAAGAATGGGCTTCCATTCAATCCCAAAGGACACCCAGAAGCAAGTTGCAACCATTGAGGGCCTTTGCCCAGTTCAGCTTTTGAGCCAATAGCCTCTGTTTCTAGATATAGTGACCATAGTCATGACAATTACTGTAGAATAGTATTACTGCAGAACAGGGAACCTTGGTCCTTTTATGATTTGTAGACTTCAACTCCCAGAATTTCTGAGCCAGCCAGAATGTTCTACATGGAGGTGCACTTGAAGAACATTCAAAAATTGCAACTGGTTCAGAACACAGTGGTGCAAGCAGTTCTGAGTGTTTCTCTACAAAATGCCCTGGCTTCCAAAGAGTTTCTAGTTTGCAATTCAAGATGATGGCAAAGCCAAAGTTACTTATGGGAACTTACCCTGTTTTCCCCAAAATAAGACATCCCCTGATAATAAGCCCAATTGGGCTTTTGAATGCATGGCAATAAGGCCAAGCGCTTATTTCAGGGTTCAAAAAAAAAAAAAGATAAGTCTTATTTTCGGAGAAACACAGTACTATGTCAGATTGTTTGGTTTACCCCACCAGGAGTGACAGTGTGGCCATGTTCCTGGTCTCTTCCTTTAAGCAATGCCATCTTCTGGGACTCAGGAGGTACACTTTAGCATCTGCTTTGTAGACCAGCATTCCAACAGAGCAGAATGGCCCTGTTGGTCTTTCATAAGTGACTACAGCCCCATTTTTCTTCCCTCGGACATTTGAATCTGGTGTTAGGAGAGATTTGTTGGTTTGTTTATTGTTTATCAATTACAAGACAGAATGATCTATTTGGATCTGACATATGATATAGCGATTGACTGTTGTTGTAATTTTTTTTAATAGATTTGTTTTGCTGTTTTCTGGTTTTAAGTTAGCCACTCAGAATCACAGAACTGTAGTGAGATGTACATTGTTTAAATAAACAAACAGACATTGGACCAATCATCGGAATTCAGAAATGGGAAAAGTGTGTAATCCTACACATCAATTACAGAAATAATTGACAATTTTTGATTTGCTTCTCTCCTATGGTTTGCTGGTTAAATTAGATTGAAGCGGCTTCCCTTTTTTTAGTTTTGATAGAGTTTATTATTTATTCCTTTCATTTTATTTAGTGCCATTTGACGCCAAACAAGCTCTGGAAAATTCACAAGAATTCAAGGGATAATATATCTTGTTACTTCTGATATCAAATTTAGAAGAGCCACATCTTCTGGATTCTCCCACTTGTTATTTTAACATCAAAAAGAAAGAAATATCAAGTAGCTTTTACCCTTCACAGGGATAGCTGGTTGATTGCCTTCCGTTTTAAGAGATTCCTCCCTGCCCATTCCTTCAGCAGATCAGTTAAGAAAAACCCATGTGTATTATTTTATATTTATTAATTTGCCACCCATCTCACCAGGAGATGTATATTGCTTTTGTTTTCTTTTAGAATATTTTCAGGTCTATCTTCAGGTGTCAATATCTGGCCATTCTCTTACATTGATTTCAATATTACTTTGCAGCAATATCAATATTAATGGCCTTTTCATTAACTTTACCTAATTGTGTACTCTGCTGTGTTGAATTGGATTGCAATTTACACATTCTATTGGCCTGAAGATATATGCTAATCCAGTATATCTGATCAGTATCAAATTTGGAAAGATTGAAAGAGCCATAGAAGTCAAAAGGTCCTTCTCTGAAAAGTTTATTATCAAAATAATGAGAAAATAAGACAAGAAGGAAGAACACAAACAGAAAGGATAAAAAGATAAACCAAGATAGGTATCTAAAACATGCTTGGAAATCCTGTCACATATTAAGTCACATTAAAACATGTCTTTTTAAAACAAATGGATCTTATATGAGTGTAATAATATTTTTTTCAGAAATATTCAATGCTAGAAAAAGGCCAAAAATTATAGGAGGCAGATTAGTCATCATGTAATAACAGAACATATCATTGTAGAAATATTTTATTTGTAAAAATCAAAGGCAAGAAAGCATAATCCAAGCCTATTTCTTTATGGCAAATTTTATTAACTTCGAATTACCTATATCCCAAGTGAACCAATTTCAAGCCCATTTTTACATGCTTTGGCCATTATGAGGATAATTAAAACCCTATCCTATCTGCTTTTCCCATCTTCTAATTATAAGTTACTGAGCCAAACTAAAATGTGTTTTGATCTAAAATACATAGATTAATGGCAGCTCAGCATTAGATTGTGCTCTATAGACAACTACAGCTTTACATTTTAATTAGTTAACTTGCAGCATCACAGTCCTATTTATGCTTGTTTAATAAGCTCACTTGGCTTGTTTACATAAAAATTAATGCAACTTACATTTTGGAACCATTTCTATACTACTGCTCACTAATTATAGATCCAGGATTTTGTACCATGCCTATCATCAGTGGCCCCTCTACCTGACAATTTTGTATAGTATGAGGGATAACGTTTCAGTGTTATTTTCTGTAAGCTTTTTTACATTAACTCTTAGACTGTGAATGAATGGCAATTCATTAAAAAAAAAAGGCCTGATATTGCTCTTGTATACATCCTGCAGATCAGTGCAGAAAGAAAAACTTGCACACACACACAAAAAGTCGGATATTTGCCAACCCCAGGACCTTGTTAAGCTTACCCTAGGCTCATTAGCATGTAAAAATCCTACTAAGAACTTATTGTACTGTATGCAGTGGCTGATCTCACCTCTACAGGACAAGAGATCTTAAAAAAAAAAAAAAAAAAAGCCAGATTGCCAGGGATGTGGCAGGGAGGGAGCGAAAGCAACCCACACGGTAAAAGCATGCTTTCCACGCACCGAACGGGATTGTTTCCACGGAAGGGCAAATCTTATTCTTCCGTTTCTTCTCGGGGCAAAACCTAAAAGCCCATGAAACTTAAGAACAATCTTTGTACGCGATCGCTTAAAAGCGATCCAATGCCAGAAGACCCTCCTGGAAGGGTAGTAGTATCGTGCACCATTCACCTGGATGAGGAACGGCGGGCGGATTTTCCACAAGGCCACACCGAGATTCCCGAAATCTTATCGCGGATCACCCCCCACCCCCCTCCTCCTCCACCACCACCACCACCACCACCCCAGCTCTGCCAAGCCCGGTCATGCACTGGCTGCCAAAGGCGATCTCAGGCTCTCCTCCCACTTTCTCCTCTTTCCCCTCCCCTCGGCTCTGCGCCGTACCTCGCGTCCCACCCATCCTGCCCTTCTCCTCTCCGCTCGGGTACCTTCGGTGTGGCAGCTGGAAGAGAGGATGGTGTTCGGCGGTCGGAAGAGGTAAGGCAGGTAACGAGAAAAGCATTTCATCTTCCAGCGGCAAAGACGCATTTATGCAAAAGTGAGGGGTAAACAATCCTCTCTCTCCATGGGGCTGGGCAGGCAAGGCTACATGATGGATGCATTACGGAATCCCGCCAATTGCTGAGCGAGCTAAGTCACCACCTCTGTTGCCGGACCCCATTTTTGCCATCAGCCTCAGCGAGGACCGCCTCGGATTTCTGCAGGCGTCCAGCGCCAACTCCGAAGCCCCCTAGCAAGCAGGGCGAGGTTCCTCATTGGCTAAAGCGCCTCCGAGCAGGATTTGCTGACTAAGTCCCTCCCGCTGGTAAATACACAAGGAGCAACGAGGGGGCTTGCGTGCGATAATCCTGGAAAGCTCGCTCTCGGTGGGGAAGGTCGGCTTCACTGCGCGGGCGTGCAGGATCCTTGGAAATTGGCAAGGCAAGTTTCAGGGCGCTGATTTTGGAGGGAAGCGCGGAAGACTCCGCCAGGCCGACTTCTAAGGACTGTCAACATCAAGGTTAGCATTGCAGGTAAAGAGCAGACTTCCCGCAGTGTCAGCTGGACTGGGCGCAACCTCAACCCAGAAACCGAAAAAAGAGGAAAACTCAACAATTCGGGAAGGTTAAAAGAAAATCAAGGAAGATTTGTACGATTTGTATTACAGGATGCCTTTACTCTGAAGTGTCTTTTTTTTTTTTTTTTCCGTGGTGGAGAAATTTAATAGAAGCAAAAGAGAAATGCCTTTCGGACTAAAAGACGCCAATATTCATCTGTGCAAGGCTACTTTTTTTAAAAAAAAAGAAAAGCTGAGTGCAATTAGTTCATCGGAGTTTGTTCCCTAGAACATGTGCATTGGGGGGGGGGGAGTTTTATTTAGACCAATCTTTTCAATGTTGCCTTGGGTTGGTTTTTTTTTCCTTTTGGCAGCAAACCCCAACGTGTGTTAGAAGCATCTTTTCTGTGGAATGCCTTTATTTCTTTCACCTTCATTCCAGGCTCATCATCTTTTAACTCTGAAACAGAGTTAAAAACATCAATGAATGTTTTTTTAGCTGATTAGCATCCAAGGATGGTCATAAATACTCTATACACATTGTCCCAAAGGTGCTTTTTCAAGAGGCAACTGGACTTTCTGTTTTTTTTTTCTTTGAAGACATTTCACTTTTCATCCAAGAAGTTTCTTCAGCTCAGAAGCTTCTTGGATGAGATGTGAAACATCTTCAAAGAAAAAACAGAAAGTCCAGTTGCCTCTTGAAAAAGCACCTTTGGGACAAGGGTGACCTGGATGACTGAGAATCTCCAGAGACATCCACACTGCTACCCATTTCATGAGCTGGCCCTTAATGACTGGGATTGGAGAGCCATTTTCACCCTGGTAGTTGCTATCTCTCTAAAAACCTGGTAATGGTGGACTGTCAGAATCACCATAGCAGTAATGCTAGAGATTTTGAATAGGTAACAGCAACGGGAGCAGTAAATTTCGGCCTGTATGTTTTCTTGATTTAAGGATGGGTTGATAGCACTTCTCAGTAGAGAGGAAAGCTCCTGAGATATAAATTACTAAATATTATATTCAGTAAAATGCCATAGAATTATAGGATAATAGTGCAATCATATATCTATGTTTATTTTATTCAATTTCTATGGCAGCCTATCTCACTATGATGATTCTGGGTGGCTAACAGCAGTTAAAAAAACTCAACAGCAAAGTCAAATGCACAACTGGCATCCAAGGCAAAAAAAAAACCCCAATCAAACAGCAATTAAAATAAACATCTCATAGAGCTGTGATGGTGAACCTTTGGCATGTGTGCCCGAGGTGGCACGCAGAGCCATCTTTCCGGGCATGTGAGCTGTTGCCCAACTCACCAGCTGTGCATATACATTGTATTGTATTGTATTGTATTTATTGCACTTATATGCCGCCCTTTTCCCGAAGGACTCGGGGCGGCTCACAAATTAAAATATACAATATTAAATATACTAAAATAAATGCAATACCAAATCCGATCAATATAAAAATTTAAAATATTAAAATTTAAAATAATCTAAAATAACCCCAATGTCTCAGCCAATTTGCTGGAAAAGCCATGTCTTAAGATCGTGCCGGAAGGAGCGGAGGTCAGGGGCGGTCCGGAGGTCGGTGGGGAGTTTGTTTCAGAGGGTCGGTGCGCCCACAGAGAATGCCCTCGCTCTGGGCACCACCCGCTGACATTGTGTGGCTGATGGTACCCTGAGCAGCACGGTCCTGTGTGAGCGCACCGGGCAATGGGACGGAGGCAGAAGGTGGTCCTGCAACTACCCTGGGCCTATGCCATGAAAGGGCAGAGATTGCATTGATATCTCAACATAGATTTCATCCTTCTGACATCATTACTGTATGGTTAGCTTCAGATACCAGTCTGCATGGCCAAGCTACAGTACCTAGCCGACTATCGTGGTTCTTGGTTGTTTTACACTGACATTTCTACAATGATGAATCTGAGCTGTAATCACTATTATGCCTTTTTTTTTCTTGTCTAAAAATCATCCTGAATACTTGTCTGACATATCCAAGCTAGAGAGGGTCACAAAACATGTGTAAGCACTTTATCTGCTTTGGCTGCAATCCAGTAAACATCTTCAGTTGTACTGAAATGCTTGCCCACATGCTATGGTGACACTTGTAACTTTCAGTTTATAAATTGCCACCTCCAGTGTATGTTACATTACAAGCCATTAAAAAGAACAGAAAATGTTCCTGGATTTCAAAAGCATTCTGTCAAGTCAAATAAGAAGAGAAGCTTTTTTTCTAAGGAAAGCAAAACAAGAGAGCTTTCTGGTTTTTTTTCCGGGTGTTGACTTTGTTATGAAATGCAGTAAAGGTTTTGCAAAGGTCAACAGAGAAGTTTTCTTTAAACAGTATCAAAGTTCTTTAAACAGTACACATCTACATCACAGCATAATGTTCAAATATCCAATCATTTTGAACTATTTGTTTTTATATTTCTGTATTCTGCCTTTAAAAGAAACTCCCTTGGGAAGGTTTTCCAAAGCTGGGGGAGGTAGAAGGAAGGGGGAGGAGAGGGAAGGTGAAAAGAAGGGAAGGGAAACAAAAAAAGAAATGTTAAAGGCAGGCTGCTATATCCAAGTTAGTTATGGACTTGAAAAATCCAGAATCCTGTGTTCTGCATTTTATGTTAATACGTTAAAACTCAGACTCATATAGTCTAATGGTTTGGAGAGACTTTGGATATCATCCAGTCCAATGCAAGAATTCATCATTAAAGTACCCTAAACAGATGACTATCCAATCTGTATTTAAACATATTTTACAAAGGAAAGTAAAACCATCTCAGAGGCAACTTGTCTTATTGTTGAACAGCGATTAAAGGCAAAAGATGATCTCAGAAATGATAAAATCTGGGAAAGACAGTATAAATGGTTAGAGAACAAAAAGTTAAATTAAAATTAACCAAAATTAAGGGAATGATGCTTGTATATACGAAAGGTGACTCAGTGGATATGATAAACAGACAATTGTTTTGTAATATCGTCTAAAATGATTTAGATATAGCGCAGTTGGATGTGCTGTAATCATTAAGAATATTTCAAAAGTGACAAATTGTATAAATTGTGTATATGTATATAGTAATGTTATTGTTCAATGTTTCAACAAAGGTTTTTTATGTAAATGTCATTGTTAATGTTAAATAAAGGTTATTTTTTTTAAAAAAATTTAAAATTACTTTCTTACGGTTTAGCTGAAATCTACTTCCTTGTAATTTAAACACACGGTTTCTTTTCTGGTCTTCTCAAAACATTCTGAATATGATGGTCTTCTCCACAGTAGCCCTTCAGATAAAAAGGCTATTGTGCCTCTTTGGATTCTGCTTCTCTTCAGAAAAACTATACTTAGTGTCACCAATCAACTCTTTCTTTACAAGCCCCTTATCAACTTGTTTTCATTTCTCTCTTTCATTTCTTCCCAAAAGATCATGCCCAGAATTTAACATAGTATTTGAGATGATGATTGGCCAATAAAATGGCTTCCCCTAATCTTGTAACTTCTGTTGCTCTATAAAACTATATCTGCTTTCTTTGAAGCTTCCAAATCCAAGAAAGTACCAAGAGCCTTTCTGCATGTCTGAACAGTATGAACCTCATTCTCTACCCTTTTAGATTTTGATTTATCCTAGTCTAATCTAGGAACATGCAGTTATATGTGTCATCTGTGTTGATATTCTTCTTCCTGATTTCTGACTGTGGCAGAACTCATTAATATGGATTATTTTATAAATATGTTGAACAACACAGGCTTAGAACTATTATTTCAGATTAAGCCGAACACCAGCTGCATAATCCATTGCCTACTACTAAAAAATAAATATCATTCAATTCAGTGTCTTTATTTCCAGGCAAGTGGGTAGGTGCCTAGAAATTGCAACTTAAATGTATCCAATAGCCGAAGCTGCATGAACTTTTCTGAAAACAGGCAGCATCCATGGATTGCAGAGACACTGCACTAATGTTAATTACTGTCAATCAGTGTCTGCTTGTGGAGTTCAGGTATAAATTACTATCAAATCACTTAGTTCTTGTGGAAAACAATTTGCCTAGTGTTTCAAAACATTCCAAATCAGATAGATGTATTTGCCTGTGTGACAGCAGTAAGGCATCTATCCACTAAAACTGTGGAGCATTGACATCTAAGCTAATATACAACACAAATGTTTGTGCTTATCCATTTTTTTAAAAAAAAGAATTCTTAATTGCTAGGCTTTATATTTTACAGTTATATTTTAATCTGTCTCTTGAGCTAATATATAACAAAACAAAATAACCAGTTACAGTGAACACACAATCATCTATGTGGTCCACTTTTTTTACTCTTTAGACATAAATGGAGAAACAGCTCACATAATATACATCAGAGTTCCCCAAACCATCCAGCTTTGTACACCGGTGGGGAGGGAGAGGTGGTGGCTTTCCATGAGTGGCAGGCAAGCATGCGCCCACAGCTCCATTTGGATGAGTAGTGGGCATGCCTGCGTGCCACTCATGGAAATGGAGCATGCGTGCATGTGCTTGCCCACAGCTCATGCAAGTAGGGATGCACACCCATTCACCCTCTTCTGCAGCCCAGTTCCGAAAATCTCAAGGTCCGGTAGTGGGCTGCAGCCTGGAGATTGGGGACCCCTGATGTACATATTTCAAAAGGGAATAATTATTATATTGCTAATTTAACCAGTGGACTTCTAATCTTTGGTATAAATATGGTTGCAGAGAACAGAATATAAGAAATGATGGATTTATCAGATATTGTATAGGTTCTCACGTTTTACTTTGTTACAAGATAGTTTATTATGATTCAGTTTGGCATATTTTGTGAACCCAGCCATTGTTTATGGCTTACCACTATCTATGGCCTGGTCATGCTACAATTGTGTCTGAAAGTATAGCTTAGTGTAATGTCTGAAGCCAGCCAAAGGTTGCTTTTAGATAGAATGGCAAACTATGGTTTGTCAATACAAGGGTGTTGTGGCTCCGACTCCTGAGCCTGTGCTATCTGACGAGGATGACTCAGACGATGAAGGGGAGGAACTGGCAAGGCCTCTCTCTCCTGGAATTCCTACCATGGTAATGCCCCAAGAGAGCCGAGACGAACAGCCTGGGATGGGCCAGGAGGGAAGCACATCAGAGCAGCCTCCAGTGGGAA
>JANHFM010005271.1:181143-191457 GCA_032468115.1 Grayia smithii | reverse complement strand
GAGGGGAGGGCGAGGGGCAGGGCCAGCCAGTGGTGGGATCACCTGACAGGGAGCCACAGCAGAGGGCCCAAAGAGCCACATGCGGCTCTGGAGCCACAGGTTGCTGACCCCTACCCTAGACTGGAGTGGGAATGGAGATTTTGCAGTAACCTTGCCCTGCCACGCCTACCAAGCCACGCCCATAGAACTGGTAGTAAAAAAAAATTGAATTTCACCACTGAGGTGCCTACAAATTCTCATCAGCCTGTTGGAACTGGGTCACCTTCTAGAAATCTTGCCTAGCAGAGAGGACCACAGATGAGTCCACTTCACGGGGGTCTCACCTGCCTGTTCCTCTGTTGCCACTGAAGGGGCCTGCAGGACTGACTCCTCTTCTCTCTCTCCTTCCAGTGCCTCCCACCGTTCGCTCTCGGCAAGGAACAGTCAACGCCACCGCCAATCTCAGCCAGTCTGTCAAACTGGTGTGTGATGCTGACGGCTTCCCAGAGCCCATCATCAGCTGGACCAAGTAAGAGGGGTCTGTGAGGTGGGGGGAAGGGGGGATTGATCATTCATTCATTGGTATCCCATCCTTATCATTTTTATAATAACTCAAGGTAGCAAACACATCCAACATATCTTCTTCCTCCTCCTATTTTCCCCACCATAACAACACTGTGAGATGAGTTGGGCTGAAGGGGCGGGGGCTGGCTAAAGTCATTCAGCTGGCTTTCATGCCTAAGGCAGGACTAGAACTCACCATCCCCTGGTGATTGTCCCAAAGTCACCCACCCGGCTTTCATGCCTATGGCAGGACAAGAACTTATCATCCCCTGGTGATTGGCTCAAAGTCACCCACCCGGCTTTCGTGGATAAGGCAGGACTAGAACTCACCATCTCCTGGTGATTGGTCCAAAGTCACCCAGCCGGCTTTCCTGTCTAAGGCAGGACTAGAAATCACTGTCTCCTGGTGATTGGCCCAAAGTCATCCCGCCAGCTTTCCTGTCTAAGGCAGGACTAGAACTCACTGTCTCCTGGTGATTGGCTCAAAGTCACCCAGCCGGCTTTCCTGCCTAAATCAGGACTAGAACTCACCATCTCCTAGTGATTGGCCCAAACCCAGCAGGAGTCATGCCTAGAACTTACTGTCACCTGGTTTCTAAATTGGTTCCTTCACCACTGGAACAAACTGGCTCCCTCTTCCCATGGCACTAGTGGGTCTTAGCACTACAGAGGACCGTATTTATTTATTACATTTATATGACACCCACCTCATTATTGAGTGACTCCGGTCAGTTTACAACCCTATAGCAAAGCAGCCCAGTTAATTAATGCCTTGGCCATAATTAACTTGCCTGGAAAAAAGAACCCGTGAGGAACTGGCTGTTTTGCTTAAAGAAGCTTCATCGTAACCATAAGTCACAACGAGTCAGGCAGGCTCTGAACTATGTCCAGAAACCAATCGGTGTCTCAGGTAACGTCCATTTCTGCCCGTGGGCTTATCTCTCCCGCAGGGATGGAGAACTCATTGAACGAGGGGAGGATGAGGAAAAGTACGGCTTCAGTTACGATGGCTCTGAGTTGACCATCCACAGGGTGGAGAAGAACGACGAAGCCGAGTACGTGTGCATTGCCGAGAACAAAGCAGGCGAGCACGACGCCACCGTCCACCTCAAAGTCTTCGGTAAGCTCTCCTCACAGCTCTTCTGTCTTCCTTTTTGTTTCCTTCAAAATCAGAGTCTCGGGAACTGGACTTGGATAATCTACTACCCTGTTTCCCCCAAAATAAGACCTCCCCTGGGAATAAGCCCAATCGGGCTTTTGAGTGCAGGCACTAAAATAAGCCCTCCCCGAAAATATTTAAATGCATGTGCAGCCGGTCTCCGCAATTTCCTCTGGTTTCCTCCACGCGCCCCAAAATAATAAGACCTCCCCAAAAATAAGGCCAAGCGCTTACTTTGGAGTTCAAAAAAAAAATAAGAACGGGTCTTATTTGGGGGGCAACACAGTAGTAAGTCAAGGATAGGATTAATATCTGAATATTTCAAGTAGATTCCATTACATATGCCCACTTCGTTGGTTTTTTTAAAGTTTCTAGTCCAGTGGTTAAATCCTCCCCAGTTTGCCACCAGTTCGCTGTCCACACATGCTCAGTGCACACCAAATGCACGCTGTACACATGCATGCATAGTACACACACAGTACACACCAAATGGATGTTGTGCACACACATACTGTGCATGTTGTGCACAGTACAGGCCAAATGCAGAAAAAGGTAAGTAGGTAAGAGAAAGTAAGAAGGTAACTTACCTTGAGAAGGTAAGTAGAACAGTGAAGGGGGGAACAGCTGTGCTGTGCGATTTAGATTCCCTAGAAAGCAGGATTTCCTGCTTTCTAGCGATTTTCAATCTCGCGGCACAGCTGATCGTCAGAAATACCAGTTCAGACAAACCGGTAGCTTTTTTTTCCACTACCGATTCGCTCGAACCGGTGTGAACCGGTAGCATTTCACCGCTGTTCTAGTCTAGGCAAAAGGAATGTGACTAGTGAATTTCCCCCGGCTGCATAGCTTTTTTGTTGTTTTCTGAAAAAAAAGATGACAAAAACTTCGTTTGTTTGTTTAGTTTTTATCCCGCAATTAATGCAGAATTTGTCATCATATGCCAATTTCCTCGTGCATTTTTAGATCGTATGGCACTTCTTATAGTAGCCCCCTTAGCAATCAGGGACCTCCTTCTTGACAATGAGCTACCAAGAGATCGGGGGTCTGTGATCTCCAACTGTCAAATCAACTGGGGTGTGTCTCTTTTTTTTTAACCTTTCCTTTAGCAAAACCCCAAATCACCTTTGTGGAGAACAAAACTGCAATGGAGCTGGAAGACCAGATCATTCTGACCTGCGAGGCCTCTGGAGATCCCATCCCCTCCATCACTTGGAGGACCTCTTCCCGAAACATCAGCAGTGAAGAGAAGGTATGGCTTTCTCCTAGACCCACCTGTTTACATCCCCAGGTAATCAAAACCAAGACAGAGTGGGAGATAAGCCAAGGTTTTGGATTCTCCTAGCTCTACCGCTGTGCACGCTGAAACCAAAGTTTTGTAGGTCAGGTGTAGATAATTGTAATTTGCATTCAGGCAATATCAAAAATAGCTCCTGAACATCTCAAATCACCTAGTTCTCCACTGCTAAAGGAAGCTTGCTGTTGCAGTGGAATTGGACCAGCAGAGAAAGCCCACTCCTCAGCGTGGAAATCTGGCCAGAAGTCCCGGCTGAATCAAAACTCGGAGCTATGAAACCTTCATCAGCTTGATGTCTTGCAGACATGATTGTAAAATGTATGTGTGGGGTGGTTTAAGCAATTGGAAATTTATCAATCAGGAGGAGGCGTTAGTTTTGGGAAGGCCAACATTAGTTAAGGAGAGCTTACAAAAGAAGTATCTCATGCAGGAAATCAGAAAAGCCACAGGAAAACTGCTAAGTCAGAGAAGATCATCTCTACCCTCTTTGTGAAGTGACAAGCTACAGGACCAAGCACAGACAGAAGGACTTCTCCTTGGAGTCTGTCTGGAGAAATGGGAGTAGTAGTCTAGCTTAATGTAGAGCAGGGGTATCCAACCTTGGCAACTTTAAGACCGGTGGACTTCTTCAAGTCCCAGAGTTCCACAGCCATTCTGGGAGTTGAAGTCCACAGGTGTTAAAGTTGCCAAGGTTGGACACCCCTGCCGTAGAGAGTAGTGGGGCTCAGAGAGACTTAGAAGGACTTGGCTGAGAAAGGCTGTCTAAGCACCACGATGACCGGGTGCAAATCTATTCTCAAGAAACCAGCCAGTGGATGCCACATTATGTCATTGTGGACAGAAGACCTCATGATGGTTTTTCATCCCAGAAGATGAAGTTGACCAACTTCATCTTATGCACCTTCTTATTTTTCCATAGTCCTCCTGATCTCGATTTGAAACTACCATTTCAAAAGGGACTAATGCCGGTCTCCTAACCAAATGAATCCAACTTCTATGTCTTTGAAGAGTTGATTGAAGATGAGCCACCCAGCCATGACCAGGAAGAGCTTGCCACAGGCAAAAGGATGACGGGAATCAACTTGATTCCAGCCTTGGATCCTCTGATTTCAGCGTGCACTGCCGTCCCAGCAGCTCTTGCCAAATTTATAGGTTGCTTTGAGGAAGACGGGGAGTGAGGGGCAAAGGAGAACCCGAAAGAGTTTTCTGGAACACCCATTAGCTTGTGAATGGTGTTTTCCCCCTTTCCTCTTGATCCGCCTGCATTCGTACTCGCGCTGCACATAATTTCAGGCACAAAAGCCATGGCTGTCTCTGTGTTTGCTTGTTACCTGTCATTGCTCACTTCTGGAAGTTGTTTCTGTCCTTACTGGCAAAAATAATTAGCAGTTTGGAAAGAAAAAAAAACAAAAACCAAGCCCGCCAAGGGCATCGGTGTTTTATCTCCTGCTCTCGGGATCCAGTTGGAAAGGCAGATGTTTGCAGAACCTGAGATCTGAAGTCCCGTAGCTAGAAGATGAAACAGTGCTGTACTAATGCTCCTATTAGAAAGGGAAGAAATTGAGATCTGAACTCAAAGACTAATAGCCTCACAGCATCATACTAAGAAAGGGCTCCTTCTTCTTGAGGGCTTCCTACAGGTTAGGACAGAGGTGGGCAATTATGGCTCTTTCAAGATCTTTGGACTTCAATTCCCAGAATTCTTGAGCCAACCATGCTGGCACATGTCATAAAAAAGCCATGATTGCCCACCCCTGGGTTAGGATATTGCCCTGATAGACCAACAGGTGTGCTTTTGGTACACCAAATGCATCTTACACCTTTGTACCATACAGGAAGGGTCACCCAACCCCTCCGTGGCCGGAGCCTGTTAAGAACTGGGCCAAGTGAAACCCTACTATAAATTGCACATGTGAGGAATCTAGATTGTACCCAAAACCATCCCTCCCCTCCCCTCCCCTCCTTGGTCCATGGAAAAATTGTCTTCCAGGAAACTGGTCTCTGGTGCCAAACAGGTTGGGAACACCTTGGGGACCACAGGGTTAATCATGGCACACGAGATGGAAGGTTTTCGAGGACAGTATGATTTGTTAATGGACTGCTGGAGATCATTTTTGGCAAGGTTCATTCTTGGGTCTAGTTTTTAGAATTCACGAGGATCAGTTGTAGAAATCCTTTTGACTCCAACTAGGATTGGAAAGGTTTCAGATCTGAAAATCCAGACAACCCCATTGCCAGAGTGCAGAGTTTCGGCCTTACCTGTCCCTTCTTGCCGGACAGGTGTTTATATACAATAACCCAACATCAGTTCAAGGGAGGCTGGCATACACCTGACCTAGCTAGATCTGACTTAAGGGAAGGCAGTTCCATAGTCTTTCAGCACTGATGAATGGTTGGGAAGGGATGATGTGTTTCACACGCAGAATAGTGCAAAGGAGCAGGTAAGTTCACCATGACATTTGTTCCCTTGAAATTACTACTTTTTTGTAGAGGACTCTTCAAGGAATGGCTGTCAAACTGCTAACTATTTTTGAAACATTCACCTCTATGGTTGGACAACTGATACCAAAGAACTGCGAAAGTTCTTTCTTTTTTATTTTATTTTTTAAGGATTAATTTCTCCATATGGAGCCCGTGGGCTGGAAGTCTTGTTTGATGCATGCTTCTCAGAGCTGCAGCTGTTATTTTGTTTTTGGCAGTGTTGTGGCCTCTGCATTTTATCCTGGTTTGGTTGTCAATTCTCTCCGGTGCATTTCTCAGTTGCCTGCGCTGTGGTATTCTTGTTACTGCTTTCCAAGTGCAGCGCAACAGAATGATAGTGAAGGATCCTTTGGGGTCGTTAATGCTCAAAACAAACAGCAACCATTATTAGCAATGGCTGTTTAGAAAGAAAAGAAGGAAGGAGGGATCAATTTATTACAGCCTTTCTTGATTTAGCGTCTTCCAGATGTTTTGGACCAATCTGGATGACAGAAGAGACGGAAATTTGGCTTATCGCACTACGCAAAATAATCACCTTTGTTTTTTCAGTAATTTTATGTTATTTTATTGTTACATTGCCATCTTTTCTCTTGAGACACGTTCATGGGAAGGGAGGGAATCTCCCTTAATTTTATCCTTGCAGTGGTAATCCCGTAAGATAGATAGGGTAGAAAAAATATATGACTGGCCCAGAGCCACCTGATGAACTTAAGTGCTTAAACAGGGACTTGAACCCGAGTCTTTCTTAGCCAGCTAGAGTGCCCTGCAGATGGAATCACCAGTTGATGATGTTTAACACCAGCAACAGGTTTTCCCCATCTTGGTTTGAGGTTAATCTTCTCCTCTGACCTCTCTGGGCTTAGTACAAGCCTTGGGTTTAGAAGATGTCTTCATCTGATACCAGGAGGTAGATTGTCTTCATGAAACCTTTAGCCGTAATTCCTCCGCTTTCCTTCTAACCATCAGACCACTGCATCGGTTGAAGGTAAATATCACATTTCAGCAGAAACAAGTCAAAACAATCCTCCTTCTAGCAATTCTGTCCAGATGGAATTGAAAATCTTGGGATCCCAGGATGGCCGTTCCTGATTTTCAGGATCTAAAATTAATGATTCAGCAAATTGAGCAGAGATGGGTGATCACATCTTCTAGACTAGGGCTGTCCAACTTTGGCAACTTGAAGACCTGTGGACTTCAACTCCCAGAATTCCCCAGCCAGCATACAATAGCGTAGCTGGCTGGCTAGGGAATTCTAGGAGTTGAAGTTCACAAGTCTTAAAGTCCCTGATCTAGAGTGCCAAAACTTTGATTGTAACTGGTTGGGGTAGCAATTCTTTGTTGAATTTTGTGGCCACCAGTGTAGACAAAAAATAGTAGATGTTGTATGATTATTCTTTTCTTTTTAGAAAAATAAAACTAGCAAAAAATGTTATCTCTGTCAGTCAGAGTGTCATGTTATAAAAAAAGCCTGTAAATCTGGGGAAAATATCAGTAATGGAAGTAAGCATCATCCTCCTTTCTAGAAAAACTTTGGGGAAGATTCTGCTACCTAACTGCATCGTTTACTTACATTTTACTGCTCAAATTTGCCATGTTTATTGGTAAAGCGGTACATAAATTTATGGCACTTTTTATTTTGAACTTTCATCTGATTGGAGGTGCCTCTGTCCGGAAAAACTGAGAAAAATTATATACCTTTATAAACATGATCTTCAAAAATCCAGCTCACTTTTCCCCCTCAGACCTGCCTGGATGCTTCTGTGAGAGTTTTTCCACATAAATATAATTTAAAAATAAATAGCGGGTTTGTTTTTCTATGTCAGAAAGGGCTTCCTATTCCTGTTCCTTATGAAAATTAGGCTCAATATTACGAAAACAGAGAAATGGTTTTTCTAAAGCTAGGAGTTACTAAATTCTAGAACTCTTTGGTTTGTAGCTGGCACTTATTTTTAGGAAGAAAATGCTCCATTTCTATGGTTCTCCTCCTCCCCCATTATATTTAGCAAAAACAACAGACAGGATTAAGCGCTAATGGCCCTTTGGATGCATTTTATTTCAATTTTGTGTTGTTAAAATAATGCAGCCTGGAGGCCTTTTCCTCAGATGATGGCATTGAACTGTAACAATGAGATGTCTGTCCACATCTAACTGAATTTAAATTCCCATGTGAATATCTGGAGTAGTTGAGCCGAGGTGGCGCAGAGGTTAGAGTGCAGCACTGCAGGCTCCTTCAGCTGACTGCTAGCTACAGTTCAGCCGATCAAATCTCACCGGCTCAACGTTGACTCAGCCTTCCATCCTTCCAAGGTGGGTCAAAGGAGGACCCAGAGTGTTGGGGGCAAGAGGCTGACTCTGTCAACCGCTTAGAGAGGCCTGTAAAAGCACTAGGAAGTGGTATATAAGTCTAAGTGCTATTGCTATTGTTACTTGAGGTATGGAGTGGATTCGACTCTGGTGAAGAGAGCAGGTTTCCCACTCCTCTCTACAGCTTCTAAATCAGGGGTGTCCAAGCTTAGCCACATGAAGAGTGGTGGACTTCAATACCCAGAATTCCCCAGCCAGCATGGTTGTCTGGGGAATTCTCGGAGTTGAAGTCCACAAGTTTTAACATTGCCAAGCTTGGACACCCCAGCTCTAAATCAAAGTTAAGGCGCAGTTTTTGTTTGTTTGCTAGAGGAGCTGGTGTTGTGGATGTGGCATGCAAGGCAGCAGTCATTGTTCACTGGGGAAGCCTTGGGGTAATCGTGCCGATGTTGGTCCCTCTCTCCTTCCAGCATCTCATTTGTCTTTTGGGTGTCTGGTTTTGTGTCATGCTTGCTGACTGTGGACCCTTTCACTGCAGCAGATCAAGTTGAGAAAGCAACAGGTTGACCGACGCACAACCTGAATGCTTGCAAAAAGATTGAATCTCCCAGCATCTGTTTCCCTCCAATAGGTTTGCAGTCTTTGATGAGTTGGGTCTCTGAAAAGAACCGATAAATATCTGGGAATGGAGGTAGCTTTTCTTCCGTTTGTGGGTCACCTTCCTTGCACTTCCTGCCCCAGCTATTTAGATTGTGCATGTACACGGAATGAAGGGGAAACGCATCAACGGTGGTAACTGAAACGGGGGTGAACAGGGTGGGCTGGAGGGGGGAAGGACAGCATAACATATCTAAGAAATTTATTATTCTTTGTGTGTCTGTGTGTGTGTGTTTCTGTGTGTGTGCGTGTGTGCGTGTGTGTTTTATTTATCTATTCTTTCCAGGCTTCATGGACCAGGCCCGAGAAACAAGAGGTATTAGCTTACCGGACCAATAGTTCATTTTATCTAGCTTTACATATCTATCGTTTATAAATATTTAGCTATTGCAAAATAACCAATTGATTGTAGAAGTAACAAAAGCAAACTAAAGCTAGTGTTAACCACGTAACTTCACCGATGCTGAAGATATACATTCAGCCAAGAAAAATCTATCTATCTATCTGTCTATCTATCGGGTAACTCGAAGCTGCGTTCTATCCTAGTGGATGTTGGAGTGAGCAAGCATCCTATCTTAAAATGGCTGGTTCTCACTTGCTCTTTGGGACGTTGGTGGATTTCAAAGGGTCCCACAGCTTTTCCAGGACAACGTGCAACATTAAATTCACAAAGTTTGGAGCTGCTGAGGCACAAACGTCCGAAGCAGACTTCTTAAAATATGTAAAGCGCTTGCATTCCCTGGGACCGAAGGGATTCCTCTCTAGCCACCCATTTCATGTGTTTGCTCATTTCTTTCCAATTAGACACACTCTGTTCTCTTTCCATGTTTGTGTCACGTGCCATCTCAGAAGCGAAGCTATGGGCCTCCTCTCTCCCAATGGCCCCGGTTTCAGAAAAGGACCCTCTAGATCAGGAGTCTGCAAACTTGTTTTAATTTAAGACTTGTGGACTTCAACTCCCAGAATTCCCAGCCGGCAGGGTTTTGGTACCTGGAGCTTTAAGCAGCTCTTTATTTTCAGGAAGAAAATGCCCCCTTTCCATGATTTTTCCCGCCCCTCTATTGTATTTGGGGAAAGCGTCAGACAGGACTGAGTGTTAATGGCCCTTCTGGATGGATTTTATTTCAATTTTGGGTTGTTGAAATAATATATAGCCTGGAGGCTGGCTGGCTAGAACGTTCTGGGAATTGAAGACCACAAGCCTTAAAGTTGCCAAGCTTGGAGAACCCTGCTCTAGAACAGAGTTTCTGACTTCTGGCCTGGATTTCTTGTGCACGTTTAACGGGCCCCCACATGTTCCTTAATGCAACCCAAAAGAATGAATCACGTGCGTCAGTTGCTTATCGAATTTGGATTTGGGGAGGGTAGCCATGGCTTTGGGGGACTCCAAATTTCCACGAGAATCGAAAGCAGAAGGAGATTTTGTCGTAAGGTGCTCTAAATCTGGGTTTGGGCAGAGCGTGAACAAATCCTGAATTGCACGAAGGCAGAGTTGAGCGAGGTAGTGGTCTTTATGTGGCGGACGGGAGTGGGCCGATCCGTGAGATTCTTCCTCTGCCCACAGAAGGGATCCTGTCTGTTCAGTGCGCAAGTGATAACCTGGGGGTCGTTCTGCTCCCTTGAGGCAATTTCTGTCCAGATGGGATTGAAAATCTTAGGTTTCCAGGATGGTCAGTCTCTAATTTTGAGGATCTAAAATTGAGGATTCAGGAATTGAGCAGAGGTGGGTAAAACGGCAAAGGACATTCCAAGGACGCCATCCTTAAATTGCCCCTCCCAAGGTCATGGGCTGCATCCACAGGAGTTTGCACCGGGCCGGGGGGGGGGGGGGGGGGGGGGGGGGGGGGGGGGGGGGGGGGGGGGGGGGGGGGGGGGG
>JANHFM010005271.1:136600-147696 GCA_032468115.1 Grayia smithii | reverse complement strand
GTCCTTTAATGTACTTCCTAGTACAATGTATTAATAATTGTGGTGCAAAAGGAGTGCTGAAGGAAATGAAATTATCCACTAAACAGCTAGTGATCATCAATAAGAATAATTTTCCTCTTATATGTTCCTGTTCCTCCTTCTTAGCCCAGTGGTGGTCCTTCATTGTTTATTTAGCAGATAGTGACATTGGCGTCAATTATCAGTAAATCAAGGTAGGATTATCTTGAAACTATCAAATCACCTTTCCCCCTAAAAGATTATTTTTTCCTATTTATATCTGGGCTGATTACCATCCCTGACCGGATATTGGCTCGGTAATTTATTGCTATCCTGATTCAGATTGATTTCAAGTTCTGACGTTCTTGCGGTCTTCATTCTTTCATTCTTCCTGTCTGATCTTAGTTGGTTTTTGTTAAATCCTGTCCCTATTTTCTGGTTATGAGTCAGTTCCTCCGCCATCTCTTCCCTCAAGTTGAATTCAAGGTTACTTTGATGCTTTAGCCTTACAAGGCATCACTTATGAGAGATGACATCGTCTTGTTCAATGTCCGCAGAGATGAATTTCCCCCAAGATGTTTACAGGTACTTCCTGCATTGCAGGAAGAGAGAAGGATTTCCATCACCATCACAGACAACGTTCCTGACTCACTGAAGGCAAGAAGTTCAAGTTGTATGTTCCAATTTGTTCCTGTTTCTTTGCCCAGTACATGTGGTAGGGCTGTTTGTGAGTTAGAGAGAAGGATGTAGCAATTCCCATGTGCCAAATTCTTCATTTCCTTTTTGATGTGCCCTAATATATACATATATTTTAAAAGTCTCATGGGCTATTTTATTTTGGGCAATTCAAATATACATAGAAACACGCTCAAGCAAGAATGTTGTGTCCATCTTCTTTTTTGTGGTCTCTAACTTAATTTGATTTAATCAGTTTGGAATGGCTGAAATTTTCCAAATAACTCTTCACTTTTAAGCTTGGCATCAGCCTGCCCTCTTCCTTTCCCTGCTTTCAGATGTGGAAGCTAAAGGATTGTTGACTTATAAAAGGAAAATATTCTTTTGGGAAATGTATCTATCTTTCCTTTCCAAAAAGAAAAAAAAACCTTACATTGTTTTCTAAGACACTTCACAAATCTTCTTAAGTCTTTAAAGCATCCAAATAGATCTTGTCTTTCCTAACCTTAAGCCCCAACCAGACTAGAGGTGGTATTCAGCCAGTTCGGACCAGTTCAGGAGATCACAGTTGGGCCTGCCCACACAAGCAAAGTGTCTGCGTGGATGGCTGGGTGCATGCCAGGGGTGAGATCCAAAATTTTTCCCTACCGGTTCTGTGGGCGTGGCTTGGTGGGCACGGCAGGGGAAGGATATTGCAAAATCTCCCTTCCCACATCACTCCAGGGTAAGGATACTGCAATATTCCCTCCCCTCCTGGGAGAAGGATGTTGCAAAATCTCCATTCCTTCCCCACTCTGGGGCCAGCCAGAGGTGGTATTTCCCAGTTCTCCAAACTACTCAAATTTTCCGCTACTGGTTCTCCAGAACCTGTTAGAACCTGCTGGATTTCACCCCTGGTGCATGCTCACATTTTTTGGTGCTGGGTGAACTGATAGGTAAATTATATGAATTCCACCTCCGAACCAGACCTTGCATAGCAAGGCTTCAGATGGATGGGTGGGAGATCATCACAAATTGTGAGGTGGCCTAGATCAGAGATTGAAGAAACATTAAATGACTGAAGGCAGCATGCTGGCTGGGAAGTTCTGGGAGTTGAAATCCATATATCTTAAAGTTGCCACGTTTGAGAAACACTGTTTAAGATGAAGGGATTGGTAAAAAACCCACTTCTCTCTTGTTGCCAGGGAGATGGAATTGTGATGTTCATAAAGTCACTAAGAGGCAAGCTTAGCACAAAGAAAATTTCATTAAGCCTTCTTTTTCCTTCCATTTAATTGTGACTGATTATCACAGACTTCCTGGATAAGTCTCTTTGCAGTTTTCTTGGCAAGGTTTTTCAGAAGTGGTTTGCCCTTGCCTCCTTCCTAGGGTTGAGAGGGAGTGACTGGCCCTTCCTAGGGTTGAGAGGGAGTGACTGGCCCTTCCTAGGGTTGAGAGGGAGTGACTGGCCCAAGGCCTAAGGTGGGACTAGAACTCTCCCAGTTTCTAGCCTTAATGACTACACCAGACTGGCTCTCTCATCTTCACTTTAATTGCATTTAATGAAATATAAATGAAATCATTTTTTCTGGTTTTGCTGACTTTTTTATTATTATTCCTATCTACGTTTAGGACAGCAGCCTACAACATGCTACACAAAGGTCTTTGCTTTAAAAAGAGCTCCTTGCCACCTTTTGAATAAACTGCAAAGTATCCTACCTTCTTCCTGGCTGATCCTACCTGATTATGTCCTGTCCTGCCACTATTATCTAGTTAAAATAATCAAGGCATGTGCAACAAAGCAAATGGCATAATATTTTAGGAACTTTTTGGTTTCACACATTTGAATGGTGAACCACCCATAGACATCACATATTAAATAAAAATGCCCCTGCCTAAATTTAGAATATGAATACATCAAATATTAAAATAAAAGGTTTTGGAGGGTGAGTCAAGAGTAATAAGCTAGACTTTCAAACAATATTTTTTGTTTGTTTTTCTTACATGAATTAGACATATTTGACCTTTCCAAATTTCTTTTTTGCAAAGTCAAACAGAACAATAGGGAATATTTGACCTTATGTGGCTGGCCAGGATGGGAGACAGAAGAGGAGGACGTCGGTGTATAATAGTTATGACTTTGGTCTCTGTTGCTTGGCATTTAAATTGGAAAGCATTCTGCCCAGCTGGCAAATTCCAGACCACGCCCATTCCTCACAAAAATGAATCAGTGACGATATCTCTTATACAGTCAAAATACATCCTTTTTATCTCTCAGATGTACCGGTATGTGTTATATGAAGAGAGGAAGGATGGAAGGAAGGAAGGAGGGAAGGAAGGAAGGAAGGAAGGAAGGAAGGAAGGAAGGAAGGAAGGAACCAACCAACCATCCAGCCAAACAACCAAACAACCAACCCTTGGCTAGATTTTTAAAAATATGTTTATTCAGGATTAGTTATGCCAGAATACAGATTATTGATCAGGGTAACATGTAACCTAAATGTCTACAGAGATTCTCAATCAACTATGTCATGGTTGTCCCCAAAGTGCTTTTTCCAAAAGGCAAGTGGACTTTCTTGTCCCCTCCCTTTGAAAACATTTCCCATCTCTATCTATCTATCTATCTATCTATCTATCTATCTATCTATCTATCTATCATCTATCTATCTATCTATCTATCTATCTATCTATCTATCTATCTATGATCAAACTGCTTGGAGTACAAGAAAGTGATCAATCTGCTTCAGTGCCATTCATTGTATATGCCAAGGGAGTTGTGTTGATTAATAGTATCTTTTGCGCCACTGCAGCCTGTGGTTTAAAACCACAGTTGTGGCTCTGTTAATCAAACAATAGCTGGATTTAGTTTGTATTACTTCCCTTCTCTCTCCATCCAAACAGCAGATATATAGATTTGCAGTAGTAGGTTAGCTGAGCATTTACAGTATATTTGCTCCCTGTGCTGAAATATCATAGTATGATATCCTCAGCTGGTTTGAATTCACTTTGGCAAACTTCCTAGGGAACGTAGAAGAGGCTATTCACACAAGACTCAAGATTACTGTGACCATTAGGAAGAGAGTTGACTATCTCCTCCTGTCAAGGTTGGTTTATATAGTACTTTCTGTTGTTTACTTTCTGTCTGATCAGTATGATGAAATTACTTTGGGAATGGCCAGATTTCCCTTCATTACATTTTAAATTTACAAGATCATTAACAGTTTTCATTGCAATTTTCCCTTACAACTTATTGCCACAGGATCCAAGGGAGTGGAGTTACAGGAGGCAAGAGGGCAGATGCAGCGGTGTAGTTAAAGTCCCAACATTTTTGAAAGCTGATGCTTTGCTAATAATGTCTATTAATTTATCTTTTATTTTTGGTAGAGATTGGTATCTCTACCAGGTTAACTCAGCCTTCCATCCTTCCAAGGTGGGTAAAATGAGGACCCAGATTGTTGGGGGCAATAGGCTGACTCTGTAAACCACTTAGACAGGGCTGTAAAAGCACTATGAAACAGTATATAAGTCTAAGTGCTATTGCTATTGCATTAATTTCTACCACTAAAAATATAAATACAATTATAAATACAATTATAAATACTACTATAAGCTAAGTGCAGTGATTAATTCGATTAGAAGCCAGGGAACTGTGAGTTCTAGTTCTGCCCTAGGTACAAGGCCAACTGGGTGACTTTGGGCCAGTCACTCTCTCTAGGAAGAAGATATTGACAGCTACTTCTGACAATGTTGCCAAGAAAACTTCAGGGACTTGTTCCTACAGTTATCAGGAGTCGGGGTGACTCGATGGGATTACGACCATTGTTTCAGTGGAAGTTGTATTCATCTCGTTTTGCACATTTGCTCTTGTCAAACCATTCATTTGCATTCATCTTGTTTGCATTTTACATTTGCTTTTACCACACATTTTATACGTCGGCTGGTGGGCATTCTTCTCTGTGCATGGAAAAGTAATCTTCGTCAAATTTGGAGAATAAATCTGTTAATGCAACCAGTAATTTACCATTTGCCAAACCGTTGGACTCAGAACGCTAGAGATGTCAAATATTATTGCTTGATCCAAGTGCTTTTCTACTACCTGGTAGTACAATCTGAAACACACACAAAAAAACTTTGCAACAGAGGGCTCAAGCTTTATACCTTAACTTGTTTATAATTATTTTTTTTTTTGAGTTTTGAGCTAGATTCTATGTCTGAGTGCACTTTTATCCTTCGGTGATGTCTGAGAGGAGAGGCAGGAATATTGAATTACCACCTCTCTTTGATAAAAAGTTTAGATAACTTTTGCATGGTTTGGAGACAATGCTCCATTTCCCTCCAATACTCCCTACTTAATCTTAATGCTAGAGATTTTAATTAAAGAGACACTTTTCTAACAATTGTTTGTTTGTCGTGATTCAGTAAAAAACAATGTTTTGATATGATTTTTCCTCTTGCCTCTTATTTTTTTAAGTAGTAATTTGTATTTCAGAGTGAGTCCAACTCATCTAGAAGATATCAGGATGTTAAGTCTTCTGTGTAACATGTAGACAACTCAATTAGCCAGCATTAACAACCTGAGAATTTGAGTAGAAGCAAAACAATCCTGATAATGTAAGATAAATTTATCAGAGGAAGAGACAGGTGTTACGGTTTAAGTCATTGTTCCTTTTTAGTCTGAATTACACATCTAGAATATACCATTTCCCCGAAAATAAGACATCCCCTGATAATAAGCCCAATCAGGCTTTTGAGCACATGCGCTAAAATAAGCCCTCTCTGAAAATATTTAACCACATGCACAGACGGTCCCTGCCATTTCCTCTGGTTAGGGTTAGGGAGACAGAGCTGGAAATCAGGTAAGATGGCAAGAGGAGCCCCATCTTGTTCTACGTACCCCAAAATAATAAGACTTCCCCAAAAATAAGGCCAAGCGCTTATTTCGGGGTCAAAAAAATATAAGACGGTCTTATTTTGGGGGAAACACGGTATCTTCTAGAAACCCTTGGCAAGCTGGGGTCTAGGACAGTGTTTCTCAACCTTGGCCACTGGAAGATGTGAGCAGAGCTGGCTGGGGAATTCTGGGAGTTGAAGTCCACACATCTTCCAGTGGCCAAGGTTGAGAGACACTAGTCTAAAAGGATGCAAATGACCAGCTGTCGGTAAGGAATATAAATCCTTCAGTCCCCCACTATCCTGTCGGAGCTGAAGAAGCTTCTTGGATGAGAAGTGAAATGTCTTCAAAGAGAAAAAGCAAGAAAGTCCAGTTGCCTCCTGAAAAAGCATCTTTGGGGCAAGACCATGGACAGGAAAGAATTCCATCTCCCTCACAAGGGAGAAACAATGCTAGGGATACAGTGGTGGGTTCCAACCGGTGTTATCACTGCTTCACTTCACACATATGCTTTGCACACCCTTTGCCAAACTTGTGCTCTGCACATTCCAGAACAGCTGAGGCCTGGCAAACTGCTCTGCCACGCCTATCACCTGAGCTAAAAAACCACAAATACAGGTAGGTATAGCGCAGGGGTGGGCAGGACGGCCCAGCTCATGGTCACAGAGAACCGGTTCGCACTCACCTCACCACCACCGCTACCGGCTTGCCCAAACTGGGCTGAACTGGGAGCAACCCACCACTGTCGAGATAAGAAGACTAATCATTCTGGCAAAGTTATTTCTGAAGCCAACATTTCCATGCATGACTGCTGCCTGTTGCTGTGCCTTGGAGGAGGGGTCTTGGCAACTTTATTCCTGGCGGACTTCAACTCCCAGAATTCCCGCTTGCTGGGGAATTCTGGGGGTTGAAGTCCACCAGGCTTAAGGTTGTCAAGGTTGGAGACCCCCTGTCCTGGAGAACCATCTTCTTGGGTCACCTTCGCATGAAACACCATTGATTGGGGAAGAGACCGAGGAGTGAGGAAACCTTAGGGTGGAAGCCATAACTGGGGAGGTGGGGCAGAGAAGATGGAGATTGGGAAGAGACAGCTGAGGTTACCTTCAAGGGGGCCTGCGTGTCGGCGTCCAGGCCCACGTGGCTGGAGATGCGTTTGGTGTTGACCCGTTTTCGGCGTTTCCGCAACACTATATAGATCTGTACGTACACCAGCAGGGTGACAATGAAAGGAACGTAGAAGGAGACGATAGAAGAATACACAACAAAGGCAGGGTTGGCAATGATACACTCATTCTTCTCTGGAAGACACAAGAGAGGGCAGGAATGTTGCCCCGGCCATTAGGAGCTACAGTCAGCCTGGGTGTCCAGAGAGCTGTGGGTGCAAGAAGGGCAACAGAGGTTCCTTTGGAGATGGAATCCCATCTTCACCCTTTCGTTCTGAGGAACGGACCTTCTAAGGATGAGGTTTTCCATTTGAGGGAGAGAACGGAGAAGAACAGTTTCTCTGGCTTTTACTCAGATTTAAATAAAGAGCAATGGTGAATTGGGGTAAAAGCTTCCCCGATTCACAAATAAGGCTTTTTAAGGGGTGGCAAGATACTCCAGCCCATCACTTTCTGTCAGATGCAAGCAACCGGGGCCACTCAAGGACAACAAAAATAAAATCAGCAACTGTATTGTCTACCACCGATATTACAAGCACCCCACCAGATGGTTTGCTTTCCCCTGGGAACATCCAGATAAGGCTTCATGAATTTGGGGGGAAGAACAAGCCTATGCCACTTGCAGCTACGCAAGGACTCCAAACTAGATCCTCATTTGACTCCTCCTTCCAGCCTGGCTCGCAGTTTCCCAACACTTTCATGGATGGACAAGGGAAAGTGCCCCCTTCCCCACCCCCACCCCATCATTTACACTGATATGAACCAAAAGTAAACCTAGAATAAGAATATCTTAGACTGGATCAAGCTGCATTTTCAACTTGAGAGGGTTAGAGCGAGTGGTGGAACAAGGGGCCTGGCAGGGAGCTTGGTGTGACCAAAAGTCTCAGAAGAACTACTGGCCACCTTTGCAAGAAGTCTCGGTTTTTCCTGGCTCTGCTCTGAATATCTGGGGATTTCATCTCTGCACATTTATTTTCTCAGTTCAGTGAGAAAAGTGTGCAATATTCAGGACAGAGACCAGACACCTTAAAAGGAACTTTAATTCGACCCCAAGAGAGTATCCTGCCCTCTTGCATACCTGTGTTGTTCAGCCCAAACATCAGAGGGCAGGAGATGGCGAAGGAGAGGATCCACACCACTGCTATCATCCCAGTGACTCTGCGCTTGGAGCTGTAGTGAGTGTTGTACAGCATGGGCATGGCCACAGCAGTGTACCTGTAGGAAAGGACACAACAACAACAACAACGACAACAGGGGGGACATGGGGAGCACATCCCATCTCGTGAAAACGAGCAAGAGAGAAGACGGGGGTCCAGAGTTGGCAAGAGAGAGAGAGAAAAGAGTGGGGGAAGCTGGAGGCCTGGCAGACCCAGAGGGCATGTCTCACCTGTCAATGCTGATGGCGCAGAGATTAAGAATGCTGGCTGTGCACATCATCACATCCAGGGTGACAAAGATGTCACAGTGGATGCGGCTGAAGCGCCACTCACCGACCACCTGGAAAGAGAGGAGAAAGGAAAGAAAGGAGCACCGTCAGGCTAAAGTTCAAAGAGGGTAAGCGTGGATCAACCGTGTGCGTGGGTGTGCATGTCCGTGCCTGGGCAAAAGTGTGGGATTCATTCTCTTTTGCTGAACCTTTTGTTCTGGCGTTGGCTGCAATCCTGCCAGTGGCGTCAGGCAAATATTTTATCAGCACCGGCTGGATGAAAGAGTTTCTGCTCTGCAACTCTAATGGTCACTGGAAATGAATGGGGTGAGGGACCAGGACCTCCTCAGCCCCCCCCCCACCGCCTCCCCCCAACGCCCCCTCCCACTGACCTGCCTTCTGCCCATGCCTCCAGAGAAAGGGGCATTTTGGTTCATGGGATACCTTTGACTTTTATCGGCATTGCCATCTGTGGGAGCCCATCCTCCCTCACCAGCAACGCCATGGAGAGAAGGCATCAAAGAAAAGGAAGTCATCCCACTTCCTGTTTAGAGCTTCAAGCTCTCATAAAAACTGATTTGCAAATGTGGCTCGTAAACCCGATCTTTTGAAATGCAGAAAAGCAGAATATTAATCGCTTACGGCAATGAACCTGTTGGTTTCTCTCCCTGCGTCTTGTCAACAGACACATTCCTAATCGTGTAACCACATCCATGTTCGCTATGCTTCATGAATGCGACCAAGCGGATCCCAGCATGCATTTCCCCGACACAGAACAACCACGGTTGAAAATGCACAGCTCTCTGTGGAATAGTTATGAGTGGGCTTGTGGTATGGATGCTTTATTAGTCTGAGCAGGTGGGGGCACCAGGAAACCTGGCCTGGGCTTGGAAATTAACTAGGCTTAGCCTTCCCAAGACTGGTTACTGTCCCAGGGAAATGCCAGCCTGCTTGCTAGATTGGGAAGTCCCAAAAAAATTAGATCACGTACTCCTGCCAAGAAAGCTCTGTTGTTTTCCTGAATCCACCAGAGGTTCTGTTCAGTTTGAAGGACCCTGACTTCTGGAGCTACTCTTTCTTTCCCAAGGAGAACTCCCATGGATGCAGAGGTGACATTTAATTGACAGCCTTCAAGAGACATTTTACATCACCCTTATACTGCTCTTGGTTGCCCACATTTTCTCTATGGAATTTCCTGCTTCCAAAGGAACCTTCATGGAATGCCTACAAGGGACATCTGCCAGGCCTCCAGAAGACCTGAGGTTGCAACCGTGGCCTTCTTACCTCCATGTAGACCACCCATGGCATCACCAGAGTAGCCACGAGCAGGTCAGCCACAGCGAGGCTGACAATCAGGTAGTTGGTGGTGGTCTGCAGGGCTTTCTCCTTGGAGACGGCCATGCAGACCAGCACGTTGCCAAAGACGATGACGAAGATGAGGAGAGTGAACAGCATGGCGTAGTAGTTGTAGTGGGTGGGCTTCTGCTCCAGGCTGGAGCCGTTGAGAGTCCTGTTTTCATAGCTGTCATTGTACCAGGAGATATTTGGGAAATCCATGGAGAAGAAGCGCCCTCAGTTTGGACACCTGCTTGAGATGAAGGAATAAGTCAAGGTGTGTTGCAGGGGTGGGTTCCACTTTACTAATGGTCCGCAATGGGAGCACGCGCTTGCTTCTGTGCATATGCAGATCGCCCCAAGATAACGTTGGGGTGGTTGGGCAGAGCCTCCTGACAGGTTTACTACTGGTTCTAAGAACCGGAGAGAACCAGGAGCAACCTACTACTGGTGTGTTGGGTAATCTGACAGGTCTCTTATTCAAGACCAAACACAGCCTTCACCTTTCTCAGTGCACAAAGATTCCAGAGTGTAATTATTGTGCTTGACTACTCGGAACAGCTTACATCCTGTGATGGTATCTGTAACAGCGTCAAACATCCACATTTGCCTGTCCCAAATCCTTGGGAAGGACTCCATGGATGGATTTTAAAAAATGCCAAATCCAGTCTGAACATCTGCTGACTGTGCGAAGAACCAAAATAATAATTCCCAAACATCTGGAGCATCACTTGAACACCAGCAACATTGACAAAATCCCCATCGGTCAATTGCAAAAGGCAGCTTGACTTGGAACAGCTGACATCCTGTGATAATATCTTTAAAACCATCAAATAACGACATCTGCCTATCCTGGGTCCTTGGGAAGATCTCAGTAGGTGGATAATGCCAAATCCAGTCTGAACATCTGGCTGACTGTGTGATCACCCATAATAATAATCTTTATTACATGTATTTATACATTTGTTGCATTCATGTAGCCCTGAAGCTAGTTCTTGGATCCCTTTTCTGGGTGTGTAAACGCCACTAAACCAGAGGTCTTCAAACTTGGCACTAAACCATCAACACAACTGGACAGACTCAGTTGACATGACCTAAGAAAAGCTGTGTGAAAGCAGCCCTTAAGCCTTTACCCAATCTTGTTAAGTTGTGAATTAAGGTTTGAGTGCATTGCATTAATTTATTACTAGTGAGTGGGTGAGAGTAAGTCTGATTAATTTCAGTTCCAAGGGACTTTTCTTTGAGTGTTGAGACCAGTGAAGTCATAGAAGACACTGATACACACACACACACACATCTATTACTACTACTACTATTACTCCTACTCCTACTACTGTTGGTGTGAGCTAGAAAATCTGTTAAATCTGTGATACTTCTTTACAAAAGCAAAAACTTTTAGCTGTACAATTTGGGATGAATACCCTTGGAATGGTGTGGGAGTAGAAACAGATTTCCAGAGGAAAAACGGCAGACTATAGGAACTGGGAGCACAACTCAGGTGACCCTGAGGACACAGGTAAACCTCCAGGTAGCTTCAACATCCCTCTAAAACTGTGGTTCTCAACCTTCCTAATGCCGCGACCCTTTAATACAGTTCCTCATGTTGTGGTGACCCCCAACCATAAAATTA
>JANHFM010005271.1:41975-56856 GCA_032468115.1 Grayia smithii | reverse complement strand
CTACGCAGGCATTGTATAGATCATCACTCAGCCCATCTTTGAAACAGCTCACCAAAATATCCTCTGGCCAGTTCACATGACATGCAAGGTCCCGGAATTCTTCAGTATACTCTGCTACTGGCCGTCGCCCTTGCTTCACCACCTTAATGCGGTTGCGTGCTTTGCGATCTGCAAGGGGATCTTCAAACCGTTGTCGCAGGGCCATCATGAAACGGTTGAAATCCCACAGCTCTGGTGTATCGGCGTTGTGCAGGGTCACCATCCATCTGGTCGCGGCTCCCTCCAGGGCTAGGGTAACAACTCGCACTCAGGATCCTTGGGTTTGGAAATGATGCCTGTACTCTTGCATGTAGGTGAGCACGTGTGCCACAAAGAATCCTAATTGTTGTGGATCCCCATCAAACTTCACCCCAAGGGAAGGAGTTTGTTTCCAGTTGTGGGGCTCGGAGCTGGTTGGGGATGGGCGCCAGTGTACGTGCTGCCTGGTGGGGAGGGTTGGCTGGGTCCTCTGCTGCTGCTGCTACTCCATCTACTCGATTGGCAGGCTCCAGAGTGAGGGTGGCCCCTCTGTCATCATCTGTGGCTGCTGCCCTTGAGCGCTCCTTGGCTGTTGTTCTAGCTCCCCTCGGATGTTGAGATTTTCCAGTTTCCATCACCAATTGGGTTATACGCCTCTTCAGATGGTCCTCCCTCAGCGGTGCTTCAGTTAGATCCCCCTGGTCAGCGAGGGCTTCTAACTCCCGTTTCCATCCGGTTTTCGGGTACCGCAGCTGAGGGTGACTCCTCTGGTTCTCTCATCCCAGTTTTCTTTCTTGCCGATCCCAATTGACCAGCGGGGTTTTCCAGGATTCTCCAGCATTACCTCATCCTCTCCAATGGGGTGTACGACACAGGTATCCGACTGGGTGATGGTTGATGTCTCCCCCCAGCATTTCACTTCTCCCTGTTCCCTGCTTTGTTCGGACATGGTTTCCAAGGTCACCTCAGTAGAGCGAAAATTGCTTCTTTGGATTGACCGTTTTGCAGACATTGCTTTCTGTAAGGACTGCCTCTCCTTCTAACTTAAGAAAGTAAAAACCTCTTGAAATGTAGTACTTCAAAAGTAATCTTTTATTAAGCAGAAGTGACAGCAGTGGATTCAAAGCAATGTCTGAATACCCTTAGGCAAGACAAGTAGAATTAAAGCAATAGAGACCCCTCCCTTTATCCCAAATGCAGATTTTAGCCAATACGCAGGTGTGAAAAGGTTTCCTTTTGCAGCTGCCTTGAGAGACCGGATAAAGCTGTGTTCCCATCGTATACTCCCCTTATCCTTTAAAGTGAAAGAGTCCACATGGCCATCATAAACATTCCCCAAAGTTGAGAGGATCTCAGGTTGCTTTGGCGCCAGGATATAAATTATAAATAACTGCTGATACAAGCAATGCTGATGAATCGAATCCAAGGCCCCCCTCCTCCCAATTGAATGGCAGTATCACTTATAGGGATCTGACAGCTAAAGAGCTTTTTCAGAGTGGCAATAAGAACATGTGTTGGACAGATTGTGCGCTAAACACCAGCCACTCCCCCGTCTGGTGCTTTCCAGATGCGGTTGGATTCCTTCACAGACTGCTATCATGGAAGCTGCAAAATATGGGAAATAAGCCTTCCGTACCTGGAAGGTACCATGTTGTGAAAATCTAACAAATATAATAGAAATTAATGTAGTTTTTCATGAGACATTGATGCAAGAACAAAATATATTTTAATTATTTGGTTCCTCTCACAGGTCGTATAATTGCACCCAAGAAAACCCGTGTGATCCAGCAACAGAAAGTGAAAAAGGTGTTCTGTCTCTTATTCTCAGCCCTTTGTCTGCCAATAATTGCCTTCAATGGCACAGATTTTGTTTTTACTACAAATCTATGAACGTGACATAATTCATATTTGTATCCTTTTCTGAACTTAAATAGCTTGGCCAGGTGTCTATGGTCTGGTAATGAATGCACAAGTGTAGCTCTGGAAGAGGGTTCAAAACTTGTGGTGCATACAAAATTTGGCTGCAGAATTTTTAATTAGACAGCTGAATATGAAGATGTCTAAATTATAGAACTTCATTAACTGTCTTTTTGTCTGTCAATACAATTTAAAGTGCTGGTGCAGTTTTTCAGACTCTGATACTGAAAAGGAATATTGTATCTACTCCCATAGTAACTTGCATACATGTTAAAAACATGCCGGTGCTCCTGGTAGGTGCAGTCTCATCTTTTAATATTATAGGTACTAGAAGCCAAATAGCATCTTTTGTCTGGCCTCTATTCAAAATCATACTTTGCAACTCCATCAAATATGAAGATATTGCTATTGTGCAATATCCAAGGTCAGCTGTGTGAAGAACTCTCACTTTGCCAAAGGCAAAGCTGGATTTGATGATGTGTGAAGGGTTTTTCCACTCAAGTACGTTGTCTACAAAACTTCCTTCCCAGGGTGCTTTCCTTGTCTTATATTTTTGACGTTAAGAAAATGTTTTTCAAAAATCCTTGGAAATATAAGTATTTTTGGATTCAGGTTGCTGTTTTCCTTTTTGTTTAATGTTACTCTAATACTGATTAGAGAGATGTGTATTTTATGAAGGACAACCAAATAACACAGAAAGATGCTGCTTCTTAGGTAGTTGAAAAGTACCTTTGTTCATAAATGTAGCAAGATACTTGAACATATATAACATTTATTGCTTAATTGTCATGAGTTGCCTAACTGTCATTCTATAAACTGGGCCTTCCTCTCTTCCTTTCTCTGCAGAATCTGGAAGTTACCATCCGTAAGAAGATTGAGCATGAGGTGGTAATGAAGGCCAGCACTAAGTTAGCCAAGAAACTTAGTTTGTTGAAGGCCCCCAAAGTGGAAACAAAGAAAGATCCAGGCCACTCTAGCAAGTCTTAACAATGTTTCATGGACTGAAATGGATGATTGTGGCCTGCAATACATTTCAGTTTGACCCTGTCCATGGTATCTGTGATTTTTGTTGGGTGATCATCTAGTGCAGGGGTGTCAAACTCAAGGATCCGGCCCACGAGGTACCCTGAGTCCTTCGGGAGAAGGGTGGCATATAAGTTGAATAAACTCTGAATAAACTCTAAATCTGTCTGTTGGGCCAGCCTGGAAATATGAAAGGACCGACCCGCTGTGCCTCTGCCGGCTAAAATGGGCTGCGTTTTTGGTAGGCAGAGTGCTGCTGGAGGCCGGGGAAGCTGCAAACGAGGCAGAGTGTTGCGACCTAGGCTTCCTGAATCATTAAAACACACAAATAGTCCCAAAAACCTCTTTTATTGTAACAGCTGAGGATTACATTCATTCCCAGCTGAGTCCCAATTAATTTCAAAAAAACTCCTTTGGGAGAAGTCCTTCGGGATAATCACCAACCTTTGTCTCCTTTGACACGCTGCCAAAGACCTTACTTGGCAAAGCCCCACAGAGATGCTGTCATGAAACAGAGTCAACAACATTGCTCTCCTGCAAAGCCCAAGTGCCTTTGCTTCTCTTTTAAGCCTTATGGGAGGGGCCAATCATCTCTTGGCCTTACTCCTGAGTCGACCCTTTTGTTTTAGCTGCTCTTGCCTTCTGGCAGCTCTGCACAAGCCTGCACTAGGATCAGGCTCCTCCTGTTCCTCTGCCTCTCTGATGTCCAACTTGGGAGGCTCTGGAGTCCATACATAACTCCCAGATGGCCCTGGCCCCATCTCTGCAGTTCTGGGTTCTCACAGAACCCTCGTTCGAGCCTTCTCCAGACTCCAGGACTGGCCCATGTTCCTCCCCACACTCCTCACTGTCCGACTCTGCTGCCAGCTCTGCAGGCTGCTGGCAGACCACAACAGGCTGGCTGATGAGAGCTAAATAGCTTGAAATAGATCTATACTAGTCTCCCTTTATTTCTTTGTCGGTAAAGCATAAATTCAACACAAAAATAGTTTGTCGTGAAAGCGACTGCCTGCAAAGAATCCTGGATTGGGGCTAAAAGGCAAGATGCTCCGTCCCATAATTGGGTAGACCAGGTTGCCCTGATAAACCAGTCTCACCAGAAAACACACTCAAAGAGTACCTGCATTTGCAAAAGATGAAGATGTCTTTCCCCAAATAGGCTTTTTAGCTACTTCTGGAGCGTTGATCAGGCAGCAATCAAATTCACATCTAATGTACAATCCACTGTAGCTGAATAGACTTGCATGAATTTACCTGGATCAAATTTCTGGACAACATCCAAGAGCAGCAAAAATACAAGGGAGAGCAGAGCAGAGGTGGGTTTCAGCAGATTCTGACCAGTTCTGGAGAACCGGTAGCGGAAAGTTTGAGTAGTTCGGAGAACCGGTAGTAAAAACTCTGACTGGCCTCATCCCCATCTATTCTCTGCCTCCTGAGTCCCAGCTGATCGGGAGGAAATGGGGATTTTGCAGTAACTTTCCCCTGGAATGGGGAGGGAATGGAGATTTTACAGTATCCTTCCCCTGGCACACCCACCAAGCCATGCCACGCCCACCAAGCCACACCCACAGAACCGGTAGTAAAAAAAATTGAAACCCCCACTGGAGTAGAGGATGTCTCAGCTGATCTGCCCCTCTATTTATTTTCCTTGACAAAAAGGATTCATGTAAATACATTTAATCAGCATTCAGCAGCTATAGACTGCATCCGGAGTTGCCAATTTGAAGAATTTGTAACTGTTCGAGAATAACAACAACAACAATATATTTAACATTATGCCTTTCAAGCAGCCAAAAGATTTCACTTACTCATTTATTTATTTGTTTTTCCTTTTTAAAAAAACAAAACAAAACTGGGTTATATATTAAGTTTCAGTAGAATAGAAGATGGGGTGGGGGGAAGGGATGGGAAGGGAAGGAACTGAGTTCTTAAAGAGAAAGCTCCTTGCCAAAAGCCAGCTAATGAGTTTGTAATAGAGGTTGAGTTCAAACTGGGGTTTTTCTCTTTCGCAACTCAATCTTGGCTTGATTGAGACCAACTTTAAGGGATGCAAAGGCTCCTTTGCAAGGAAGCATTGAGTCCCGAGAACTGGGCTTGTTTATCAATTTTAAAGAATACTGTGTGAATCTGGCAAACTGTGAGTTTCGTAAGCAAACTGCAGTGTAGAAAACAGATGATCCTGGCTGCATTAGGGTTTGTTTTTTAAATTATTATATAGTCACACATACACACCATTCAAAACAGACAACAAAAAGCTAACAAAGACCAAAGCACAGCGGTTAGAGTCTCACCAGCTCAAGGTTGACTCAAACTTCCATCTTTCCAAGGTCAGTAAAATGAGGACGCAGATTGTTGAGGGACAATATGCTGACTTTCTAAACCACTTAGAGAGGGGCTGTAAACAGTGGTGGGTTGCTCCCGGTTCAGCCCAGTTCGCACGATCCGGTAGCGGTGATGTTGTGACGTCACCAAACAGGTTCTCTGCGGCCGGGAGCCGGGTCCACCCGTGTACCTGTACTTACGGTTTTCTGGAAAAAACCTCAAAAAAAGCACTCTGTGCATGCGTAAAGCACTTGTTTTGAAGTTTTTTACAGAAAAAAAGTTAGTGCATTGATCACGCGCAAAGCATGTGCAGGAAGAGAACCGGTAGTAAAGGTAAGTAGAACTCACCCTTGGCTATAAAGCACTGTGAAGCAAGTATATAAATCTAAGTGCTATTTTGATATAATCTCCAGCAAACCACACCCAGATAAGCAGGTATTAACACCAAACAAAAACAACCAAAAAATCAAGCAGAAAACAATACCCTAAGCAAGGAACTAACAAAGAGAAAACCATACTTCTGCCAATACTGGCAGTCCAAGCTGCAGTATAAAAATGGGGAACAAACTCCATCCTCCCTAACACTGATGATGTTACCTAGTCAGGTAATGAAACGTCCGCAAGAAAACAACCAACCTCAGAGAGCAGCAAGGACCCCTTGTTTCAACCCTGAACTACAGAGATTTTCTTCTATTGGAAACCAAAGAGTTTCCTCTTGGTGAAACTTTTTCTTCTTTGGTAACTTTAGCTATCTCTCCCTAAGTAGAGGTTTCTTACTAATTGTAGGTTCCAGACAGGGAGAAAAGTAAAAATAGCACTTTGTACTTCGTGCTAAATGCCTTTTTAAGCTGACAACCAGAAATCAACAATAGTTTTTTAAAAAAAAAAGTTTGAAAAGAAGTGCATTGTTTCATTGTTTGTCGAAAGAACAACTGGTCCTAACTCTGTTTCTCTGTCTTTGACACGCTGAGCAGCCAAGTCAGAGGAAGGCATCGCTTCAATGCAAGAAGAAAACGTAGCTCTACATTCTTGTGAGTTTGTAAAGCATTTCTTTATTAGTTTATAATACAAAATAAAATAGTAGGAAAATAAGGGAGGAAAAAGGGAAAGGAAAAGTGTAGGAAAAAGGAAAGAAAAGGTAGTGGATTTCCGAATTTCTTTGGTGCAGTATGTCAGTAACAGTAACAGAGTTGGACCTGGGAGGTCATCTAGTCCAACCCGCTGCTCACGCAGGAGACCTGTACTAGGGATTAGCTCAGTGACTGAGTCACCTAGTAAGGAAAGTATTTATTAAGTATTATTTATCAGTAAGAATAAGACAGTAGAATAATCAGTAGAATTAGATAGTAGCATCAAACCTCAACTTTTTACTTTCGCCTAATAATACCAGCTAGCCATTTCTATAACGAACCTATCAATTGCTAAAAATAAAAAAAAAATCATTTTTTTTCCACCTCAAGGACAAAGTCCAGAAGCGGTTTCCAAGAAGAATTTCTATGAGTTTACTACACTGGCTAGATTACACCTAAGCAAAACTGTAAGTTGCTTTCACGTAACAAACACACTGACCAAGTATGGTAGGGTTAAGTTGATGGTTCAATCTCTTTGTACAGGAAAATGACGAATTCCATAAACCAGAATTAAATTGACCTCAGTGAACATGCCTCAGTAATTCAGCCATGGCAGATAAGGCCTCCGGTTAATTTTAGGTAGGGAACATTCTGAATTAAGCTAGCTTTATATCTGAAAAAGGATTACATTCCTGTTGGCGACCTAATGAAAACACATTCCTCCTTTGGTTTAGCAATTAATAGCATTTCAACATCTCTGTTTTAAACAAAATTAAGGTGGGTGTGGTAGCCCAAGCAGTTTACACATGTTGGGAATTCTTGCCTCTTGTAATTAGGTTAATAAGAGCCATTTTTGCAGTCTTTTTCAGATCCAGATGGACTGCAACGTTTGCTGCCTGAACCTCACATTGGCCATTTTAGTCATTTTACCCTGAATCCTGCACTTCCTGATCAAAAAATCCTGTGATTCATAGGGCATTATTCATCTGCAGCTAAGAATACTGGAACTTGAAGTCTAGTCCTCCAGAGCAGTGTGTTTCTCAACCTCAGCAACCTCAATATGCATAGACTTCAACTCCAGAATCCCCCAGCCAGCTGGAGAATTCTGGGAGTTGAAGTCCAGGCATTTTAAGGTTGTTTAGACTAACAGGGGTTCCCAACCTTGGCAACTTTAAGACTTGTGGACCTCAACTCCCAGAATTCCTCAGCCAGCTTTGCTGGAGCCCTGGATTAAGAGCCCTGGATTAAGACACACTGCTCTTGGAGGACTAGATTTCCACCTCCAGCATTCTTAG
Organism: Grayia smithii; assembly: GCA_032468115.1. Taxonomy (NCBI): domain Eukaryota; kingdom Metazoa; phylum Chordata; class Lepidosauria; order Squamata; family Grayiidae; genus Grayia; species Grayia smithii. The sequence continues at coordinate 49,211 of JANHFM010005271.1, read as the reverse complement.
TTGCAGATACAACAACACCAGCCAGCCTGCAGAATTCTGAGAGTTGATATCCACACAGTTTAAAGCAACTGAAGTTCAGAAACACTCCTCCAGAGAATGTTTGGCTTGGAAAAGCTGCATTGGGTTAAACAAATGATTTTTCTGGCATATTTCTATCATCAACCGAACTCCAGGGGGTGGACTAAGAGGAAGCTAACCATAAAACTGCTTAGTCTGAAAAATGAGACACTACAATTTTCCCTCTATTTTTTCCCTCCCAGTTTGCAATGCATTATCCAGTGAATTCCCAAACTAGGGATACTATGCTGAAATCTTGCTGCGTTGCAGGATGCTTTTAACATTTCCTAGAAAGACTAAATTCTTGCAGCAATGAACCTATAATAGAACAATATGTCCAGAAAAAAGCAATGGAAATCTGGTAAGAAGTGGGCTATTGTAAAGAAGAGTCGTTTTGGCCTAATAATCGCTTCAGTGAATATGTTATTGTCAGCATCGCATTATAAGAGGCACTTGGTAGGGAAGGGTGCTTGGAGCGTAAACATATTCAACCTTTTTCTTGGTGGATTAAAATAGGCAAGAAATGAAATCCTGAGGGCAGGATTTTGACCGAAAGGGAATTAAGATTATTATGTATGGTAAAAAAACAAAACACTGGTCTTTCAAACTTCCAGGAAAATCTGCATGCCAAAACACAATCTAATCCCTTGGTTAGTAGATTAAGGTACACGTGAAATGCTGGGTTTGGATGGTGTATTCCAAATGTTGTTAACTTCTACAAAACCCATTGGTTATTTTTTCCAAGCAAGCTTGACTTCTTGTTGCGAAATTTATTTTTTTATTTTTTTATTTATTTGAATTTATATGCTGCCCTTCTCCCGAAAGACTCGGGGCAGCTCACACAGGTTAAAAAACAGAAAAGAAACATACAGAATATAAAAATTAAAATTGAAACAATTTACAAAAAGGATAAAAATAAAGGAAGAATAAGAAAAAGAAAATAAAAGAAATAAAGAACCTTATTACATAACCTTGGATGTCTTTCATTTTTTAATTTTAAAACAACTTTACGTATTTTTAACGTTTCTGTATTTTTAGAGTTGTGAACTGCCTTTAAATTAAATCTCTCTTCTGGCTGGGGAATTTGGGGAGTTGGAAGTCCACACATCTTAAAGCCAGCCAGGTTGAGAAACACTCCTATACAGCCTAGTCCAAGTAAAAGACCACCCTTGGCAGCCTGGTCCTGGGTTGAGGGGCAGCCTGGATCTAGGAAGACCCCAAGAATGCCTTCACCTGTTGCTCCTCGGGAGATCTGAACGCCCCTTTGAGAAGTTCAAGGGCCGTTGTTGGGTCTACAAATTTGCGGCGCGTTCCCAGCATTAAAGCAAAGAGATATTGGAGTTCCTGCATGAATGCGATGTTCCTCTTTTCCTGCAAAACAGCAAGAGGTGCAATAAGAAAGCAATTCGGCAACTGACCGAGGAAGGGGATTTGATCAGCAAAGTCTGGTCAGTTCACATTCAGAATTAATCATACCATCCAATCACAGCTTTGTGTTCTAGATTCTGAACACGGGAGAGTCCGTAAAATTTCTGGAGAAATCAGAAATTTCTCTTTCATCTTCTGTCTCCCACCCCTGGAGGTTGTCAGAATCCGTCCAGCCCTGTTGTACTAAACGTGGCTCAGGAAGACAGGTTCCTCTCCCGTCACCCTGGAGTCACTTACACTTCGGCTGCGGCAGTTGTCCAGGACGGCTTCGGGCAGGGAATAGTTCAGGACCAGGTGCCGGAATTCTGGCAGCTGGAAGAGAGACTGACAGCACCCCTGAAATTAACCTCCCGCTCCATCAGCTCAGCGATTGTATGTCAAGTCTATATAATACTCATCAAAGAGGACTTCAGTCAAAGGAGAGGCTTGGGGTGGCCACAGCCGCCTCCCAACAGATAAGGGCCATCTTCTCCATCCTCCCACAGGCTCCATTAGGTAAGTTAAAGCCCAGCCCAGAAAGAGGAAGCAGCCAGGGAAGCCTGAACTAATTAGCTCTTACATGAAGAACTGAAGAAAAATAGTGGTTAATTGGAGACGTGGTGCTTAATCTCAGCCACTTTTAACAAGGGTGGACTTCCACAGTCAACTGAAGTCCTCTCGTCTTAAAAGTGGCTGAGCAAGTTTGATGGAGCCCCAATGTCAGCAGAGACCCAGAGAAGCACCAGCACCCCAAATTACCTGTATGACTGCACTGAACCAGCAGGTGTTTCCAATGTTCTTCATCCCAACCGGCCATCCGCTGACCCTCCTCCAGTCCCGCTGAGTGGTGTTCTCTCCCCAAACTTCACAGCGTTTCCTTTTGGAACGGTTTTTGTTTTCGGCTACACTGGGCTCGTGGGCTCTGCTAGCAACACAAAGAGCAGCCACTGGAAGGACATCTTTTTGGGCTAGAAGCAACTAGTCCTCTTCACTACTCATCTCTTGGGCTCTTGAGGAGGTACTACAGAACACACAATCCCCAAGAGGATAACTGTCATCCCTCTTTCAGTAGACTTTGGCCCTCAAGGGAAGCCTATTCTGCTTATGCTGGTCAGCTAGACATTTCCTGAAAATGGGAAACTCTGATCGGAATAGATTTGGCCACATGTTTCTCTGGGGGGGATCGAGAGCATGCAAACACAGCAGGGACCTGGATAGGGGCAGAGTGGGAATGGCTGCTGGAGGGAAAGGAGCCCGAGAGATTTTTCCAACGGCGACAATACAGAATAAATACAACAACATACACTTTCGTGGTCGCAGCAAAATCCTTCTTCCCGGTTGAGAAATCTTGGCTGCCAGAAGGAACGGGCTCCTGAATGTCGCCATGATCTTGGGGGGCTTCATTCTGAGCTGGAAATTAAGAGAGCAGCCAATATTAGTTATTAGTGTAGTTAAAATGCTCCCTCCGTCCCAAAGAAGCTCAAGTGCGCTTCTCATTTAATCGCAATGTTCTCATACAGAGAGGCACAGAAAGATGAGAGTGCCTCACAGGCCTTTGTAGTCTGTTGACATCTTACCAGCTTGCTTGGCTCTTCACGTCATCCTGACTCAACGCAGCCAACCCCCCCACCCGATGACTGAGATTTCTGAGAACTGCTCCTTCCACAATATCCCCAAGGCTCTAGCTGGGGCTTAGCAAGAGAGTTGAAGGGCCCTTCCTGGTCTCTGCTTCTATTTATAAAGGCTCCGTCCCAGAGGGACCGAATTGGTTGGGGAGGTTTTCGGAGTCTGCACACGGCCTTTCTTGAAAACTTAATGCTGGATGGATGGATGGATGGATGGATGGTGTTTTGTCTCCGGCCCCCGAGCAGGCCCTACCCTTGGAGGAGGAATCCGAGGATGAAGAAGAGGAACTTCTCCAGGACCCTCCTCTCTAGCAAGGCCTCCTTCTCCGTCAGCAGCCCACCAAGAGCAGGCTGTTGTCAGCCAAGCTGGGGGTGAGCCGGGACAGCAGGTGGAGAGTGATAAGAGCGGGCAGGAATCGTGGCTAGATCCGAGGGAGAGACGGAGGGCTGGACGCTTGCAACAGGGGAGGAGGAGGAGGAGGGGCCGGGAGTAGTTGAGTCAAGGATTGGGCCGCACCCCACAAGGTATAAAAAGGGGTGTGGCTGCACCAGGAACCTCGTGACGAACAACTGATAAAACTTTGTGGATAATTTTGACTTTCTGTTCTGGATCGTGAGACATCTGTTTGAAAATTCATTCGGCTAGGACTCTTTGGATTTCTGGGGGGGGGGGGGACAGGACAGATGGGTGGATGGATGGGAAAAGTCTAGGAAGGAGAAAGGAGGGGCTTACTGGCGGCCTGCCTCTCCCTTCCCTCAGAGTCGGAAGCAGCGGGGTCTCCCTCGGACTCTTGGTCACTGACTTCGGTGAGGAAGCCAACCGCCTGCATTAGGTTTCCATCTGCAGCCTGAGGAGAGACAAAGATGGCAGGAGATGACGACATTCTGCTGCTCCTCTCAAATTTGGCAACTTTTAAGATGCGTGGACTTCAACTCCCAGAATCCCCCAGCCAGCTTTGCTGGGAATTCTGGGAGTTGACCTACACAGCTGCCACGGTTGAGAAACACTGCTCTAGAGGATTTTTTTGTTAAACATCTTGTCCTGGTTAATGGCTAGAGCAGGACATCTTTAAGGAAGAACAAAAAGTACATTTAAAATTGGACACTCGACTTCATATCCCCCGCTGGAGCGGCCCATGCCCCCCCCCCCCCCCCAGACCAGACGGCACTGGCTGCGGATCACTGGAGGAAGAAGGGGAGCAGAGCAGAGCTGCACATTGGCCAGGGAATGTGGACAGCTGTCCGAATGCCACGGTTTGTCCAGGCTGGGAACAACCCCTCTGGGAGAGCGGGGCTGCCCGGTTTGGATTTCAAGGGCCAAAACAAGTGCAGAAGTAGCTGGAAAACAGAGCGGATGGCGATGCCATGGTGGCAGGGAGGGTCTGGCTTCCAGAACCTACTTTAAAGACCTGTGCCACAGCCTCAATTTCAAGGCAGACGCCCTCTTAACGGGGAGCAGGTGAGGACCCCATTTCAGGCAAGGGAACTAACCTTCAGTGCCGCCTGGAGGAACTGCGGATTGTGGATGCCCGTGATCTCTTTCAGCTGGCTTAGGAGCAAACTGCAGGCCTGGGTTAAAGTGGGACAGAGAGGGTGTGATGAGAAAGGGGAGAGATGGAGCCGGCAGCAGGCCAAGGCCTGTCACAAAGCCAAGAAAACATGAAAGCACTTTTAAAAAGGAAAAAAAGTTGGTAGACCTGAAGAAAGGCTTTCATGTATTTAATTCCGGGCCACTCACAACAGCAACCAGTAAAAACAAATAAAAGTGCCTCCCTTTATACAGGAGAAGACACCAGACTTTCGGCCCTATCAATACTTTGCATCAATGCTACCTGCGTTGTCAGGAATGTGATTGCTTTTGATGAGCAGGTGTGCCTATTCTTGTGTGACAGCACCAGCACACAGCCCAAATCCCCACGAAAGACGAGTGGCCCTGTACACGTTGGTTAAATAAACAAGTAAGATGCTTTGAAGAAGGCCTGCCTCTGTTTCAGTGAGATCTTCCTAGCCTGACCCAATTGGCTTGGCTGGAAATAATTCTATGGTGAGTCTCCTTTACAGGGAAATCCAAACATCCTCATCTTCAGAAAGTCAAAACACCCAACCTGAGCATCTTTTCAAGGCCAACAAACAAGCGTTTTCATAAAACAAAGTACAACTTCTTCCCTTTTCTTTTTCAAGGCAAGTTAGAACTTTATTATTGGGAAGGAAAAAGAAGGCCAGCAAAACAGCAGCCCCAAAGGCCTCTTTCACCCCAAATTCAGGAGCCGAGTGTTGCTTCTACCACGCAGCCCTGGCAGATGCTCCATAGACAGACATACAAGGAGACCAAAGAATGCGCACAGCTTTGGGGAGAAGCTATTTTAAGCTGGCTGCGCATGCCATCGCGGCTGGTCACTTCTCGTTTACAACAAGGTGTCAGAGATATGCAGCCCACTGAAAAGGGCGCTCCAATCAGCAAACTGGCATTTGCACAAACCAGTTTAAAAGAAAATGTGAAGAGGTACCGGGAAAGAGACCAGGGCTTAGGGAGTAATGGCAGAGCAGCATCTAAGAGGTTCAAATGGACCAAATTCCAGATTATATTTCAAACGGGCACTAAATTCTTGTTCAGTTTGTGCAGAAGCTTTTCTTAAAAAAGAAATGAGCAACCAATTCTGTTACTTTCCAAGGTGTCATTAGAGAAAAAATACAGAGAAAAATCTGCTTATTGATCCTCGGCCTACCATCAACATTATGCCTCTATGGTTGCAAAAAAAACCTCTCTTTAGGGAACACGGATATCCAAAAAAACCAAAGGCTCAAAAAGCAAAAACAAATACAACAGTGAGGATCTTGTGCTATTAAGAAATGTTGTAACTGATTATCTGAAGTGCAATTTTAATTTCTTTGATATCTGAAGAACTTGATCTTCAGTGTTGTATAGTATTTTCAGAGTATGATGACTATCCCAAGAATTCCCTGAAAGTATATGATTAGACGACTCGAATAAAATCTATAAGCAAAAATAGCTAACTATACAGAGCAATTCTTTGGTAAGATGACAATTGGACAGAGTGGGTGAAGCAAGTTAGGCTAAATTATACTTATCCTAGGAGCTCGAAATGATAAAATTTGCAATTTTTAGCTGGCCCTAGAATTCCAGGAAGAATCTAGTTAATATAGGACCCGCAAGCAAGCTTATTTTGTTATCCTACTACCCCAGTGTTTCTCAACCTTGGTGACTTTAAGATGGGTGGACTTCAACCCCCAGAATTCCCCAGTCATCAGCTTTAGTCTTTTAAATATTACAAAATACATTAGGGGTGCAATATAAATTACTGGCTTTGATATTGTTTGGACACCCATTTCTGTAAGACTAGGAAGACCATCATCCTGCAGAGCCACCAGGGACCTGCCGTTTGTCAGAAATGGGTGTAGGGTCTCCTACTTGGGGGGGGGGGTTGGACTAGATGATCTACAAGATCCCTTCCAACTCTTGTTAATCTGTTAAAATTTAGGGTGCTGTCTAGTCCTTTGGAAATAATCATTTATCATTAGAAGACGCGACCTCCACCCTTTGGGTACCCTGCTTTGTCATCTTTGTCAACTTTTAAGTCAATTTAATCGTTAAAAAGTTATTATTCCAATATTTTAAGGTTTCGTCTTGTGGCTTTTTACTTGTTGCAAACCGCCGAGAGTTATCTCTAGGTGAGATGAGCAGCATACACATTAAATAAATAGTAATGAGAGTTGATTAAATTCTGTATTGGGTCCCAGCCGGAATAAAAAAGTGTCCAATCCCCTTTCTGGAACTGTGGAACTAAATAAGAAAGTAATAAAACTGCATTCCCGGACAGGTTGCAACAGCTCCCACATCCCAACTCCAACGCGGAGACGGTGAGTTTGTCCACCGGGATGAGGATCTTTTGGTCCTCAGCCCTCAAAGCTGGAACTTAAAAAGCAAGGCCAAGTGGCTCCAAAACACCCAAGAAACACCAAAGAAAGACACACGCACACACAAAAAACCCCCCACCAAAGAAATACACACAAAAAAACCCACAATACAAAATACAAAAAAAAAAAGAGAGAAAGAGAGAGAGAGAAAGAGAGAGAGAAAGAGAGAGAGAGAGAAAGAGAGAGAGAGAAAGAGAAATAGAAAGAGGGA
>JANHFM010005271.1:30077-40543 GCA_032468115.1 Grayia smithii | reverse complement strand
CAGTATCCTTCCCCTGCCACGCCCACCAAGCCACGCCCATAGAACCGGTAGTAACAAAATTTAGATTTCACCCCTGGAATAAAGGCAAACATAGTTTTAAATAAAGTTAGTCCTTGACTTATGACAGGTCACTTAGCGACCATTCAAGTTGGACCCCAGCCCCACCTAATAGGTACTCATGACTGGTTCTGAAGTTTGGACAGTTGCCCTCCTGCTACGGTCATATGACCAGAATTTGGGCACCCTGCCACCAACCCATCTTTACCGCTATTTGAACTATCCTGCAATCACAAGAGTGACAATTTGCAATGTTTTTAGTTTAGTTAGTATTTGGCAAAACAGCCCATAGCAAATCATGGACTCACTTTATGCCTTAACATCCACTTAATGACCGTCACAAAAATGGACAATAAAATGGGTCCAGTCACATGATGGTCAACTTTCCAATCCTGACGACAGGATAATAAATGTCTAAGCTCTATTATGGCCATAACTACATTCCTACATAAAATCTTGAACTGAACTCATTCATCATTTTTATGTTCTTATGGGGCCTATGGGGCATTCTTGGAAATAAATATAACGCTGGGGACTTTTCTTTTTTTAAAGAAAGAATAATTAGGAAAATAAATAAAGGAAATCAATGAACTTGCTGGGTCCCCAAAAGCAGTGTTGGTTCCCTAATCACCATATTACCTTTCTTCCTGCTACTTGATATGAACGATGCATATTTAGATACACATATAGTGGCTCTAATTTAAAGAGGAATCCAACTAATAATAATTTGTGAACGATAGATCCCTGTGGCTGATCCATCTGCCGTCCAGATGCTTGCTGGTGAGGATAACTTGGTGACACTTGCCAGCACTGGTATCAAAGCCAGAATCCTTACCGCGTATTGTACATTAATACAATTGAGAGACTCACTGGAGAAGAGACTAATGTTAGGAAAGATTGAGGGCAAAAGAAGAAGGGGATGAAAGAGAATGAGGTGGCTGGATGGAGTCATTGAAGCAATAGGCATGGGCTTAAAAGGACTCCAGAGCTTGGTAGAGGACAGGAAGGCCTGGAGGAACGTTGTCCATGGGGTCACGATGGGTCAGACATGACTTCGCAACTAACAACAACAACAACAACAACAATGATCATTAAATCACTTCCCAAACTTGAACAAACAATGGCATGTGAGAGTTATTGGATAATTTTTAGTATGTGCCACTCAGCAGAGACTACAGTGTGGTCATGTGAAAATTACCCTAATGTTTATGTTAAATGTAATCTCCTGTTTGGTTAGCTCTCTGACAAAATGTATATTTAGCATCAGATATAAAACCTGTCACTCAGCTATAATAAATGTTGGAATCTACCAGTGACATTTTCCCAGGTCTTGATGTTTTTAATTATTTGTAACATGTTCTTTATTAGAAGACTGCTTCTCTAAAATTCCCACAGATCTTTACATCTGCAATAAAACTATAATGATAAATAACAGTTTCCTTGTCAAACTAGCATTTCTGTGATATATTTTTCCAGGCCTGTGAAAGAGATCTGCAGTGTGGAAGTGGAACATGTTGTGCCATCAGCTTGTGGCTCCGTGGGCTTCGTATGTGCACTCCATTGGGGCGTGAGGGAGATGAATGCCACCCTATTAGCCATAAGGTATTTGTAAGTGGCCTCAACTAGCTCATGACATGAAGTACTAATTGTCTTTCTTTGTACATATATACATATATCTTTGTATTGATTTGTTGATATCAGCTGCTAGAGCAAGTGACATTTTCTACAGGCTTCACATTATTTATCACTTGTTTATTAACATGTTTACATTTCAGTTTGCAACTGCAGGGTCCCAAAGCAAAATGCATTTGTGCATTAGTTGAGAATTCCATTTTGTACAACCTGAACATCGTTTGATTTTGTTGAGTTGAATTATAGAAACAAAGCAACAGTAACATTATCTGTTGCATAATTATCAACTAAATTGGGAGGGAGGTAAAACCCCTGATTTCTTAACTGAAGTTAAATTGCTTCAGGTTACAATTCACTTTTGCAAGGAAATAAGTTTGTTTGTTTTTTTTAAAGAAAGCAGGTATCAACATAGCTTTAGCTTTGTATGAAAAAGTGTGGCCTTTTATTTCCCTCTCATGAGATGATTTCACACATTCTTAAGTCTCCAAGGGAGAAGTGGAACATGTTTCCCATGTTGTATAAGGCTTCGTTCCTCATTAGCTCAGAAATTTCTAGAAAGCTGAAGACTCTGGGTCCATTCCAAATTACATTGCAGAGTTTAGGGCAGGGTTTTTCAAACTTGACAACTTTAAGATGGGTGGATTTCAACTTCCAGAATGCTCCCAGCCACCATTCCCAGAATTCCATCTAAAAGTTGCTCTGTTTGAAAAAAGGTGGATTTAGATCACGGGTGTCAAACTCGATTTCATTGAGGGCTGCATTAAGGTTGTGTTTGACCTGGGGGACAGTGGTGTGGCCAGGGTGGACATGGGCAGCTCGACATCACTCGTGTTGGGGGTGCCTGTGGTGGCTTGAGCAGTCTGCTAGGGCAAATAGGCTCCTGAGCTCCATTTTCGGCTGCAATGGCCTTCTGCAACCCTTGGCCCTCCTGAGCTCTCTTTTTGCTAGCAGAGGCACCGAGGGCTGGTCTTTCATTATTTCCAGGGTGGCCCCATGGGCCAGATCTAAACACCCTGGGGGCCATATTCAGGCCCTGGGCCTTAAGTTTGACACCCCTGGTTTAAATAGATTAGGCCATATAAATCCAAGTTGTTTCATTTTGCTTTTATTAAGGATAAAGTGTTTTACAGCTTTTTTGTGCATTTAGTTGCTTACCTTAATTGATTGCAAAGTTTATTATTAATATTATTTATATTTTCTATTTTCTTTAAAAGGTCCCTTTCTTTGGAAAACGGCAACATCATACCTGTCCTTGTTTGCCAAATCTCATATGTTCTAAATTCACTGATGGTCGATACCGATGCTCAATAGACTTCAAGAACATGGATTTTTAATGAAAAGTGCTTTGTGACCTTCATACCTTTAAATCCACAGCATGTTAAAAAGTGTTGAAGATAATTGTCAGTTTACACAAATGACTTAAATGGGCTGTCAGTAATTAGTAACTTCTGGATGTGCAGATATCATTCCTGTAAAACAAATGAAGAGATTTCAGAACTGGGATTAAAAATGTAAACTTGCAGAATGACTAATGTGAGCTGGGTATATTTTTGTAGTTCTGGAAACATCTTTATTTATTCCAGAATATCTTTTTAAAAAACTAGGTCTTATTACTGTTTCTGGAAAAATGATAGATACAGATTAGATAGCTAGATAGATTAGATAGACAGACAAATAGACCTATGTAGATAATAGATATTTGTGTTCTCCTCATCTTTCCTACTCACAGATTAATCTCAATGTGCAAAGTCACTCATGGAAAATTGTATAGTTTTCCACTGCATCGAGGAAAGTTTGCCAGCTTCAAAGGGTTTGCTAATTCTTTTCCATGTAGCTTTGACCCTCACTAGTATAATCAGAAAGTATGTGTTTCCAGACAGAAGTGAGAAAATGCTTAGCTCTCATAATGTTGTGACATTGTGGACAGTTAAGTCCCTAATGAAAGCAAACAAAACATAGCATCATCAATTTCCTGCAATTTGATTAAAAAGTTAAATTGCCACGGAAGGTTTCAGGAAAGCAAAGCAATCAAATTGGTAGTGCAAGGGGAGGAATACCTCTTCTCTTCCATTTCCCTACTGAACACTTTTTCCCTGTTGCCATGGGTTCCGAGGAAGAAAAACATATAGACATTTTCCCAGGGGTGGGTTCTACTTACCTCTACTACCGGTTCTAAAGGTGCACGCACTTTGCGCATGGTCGGAGCGCGCGGAGTGCACATTCAGTGCTTTGCACGCTTTGCACATGCGCGCACCAAACAGGCGCTCCTGCACATGCGCAGAAGCTTTTTTTGGCGAAAAAACCTCGAAAAAAGCTTCCTGTACATGCGCGCAAGCGCGCTCTGCGTGCTACGCACAGGGACCGGTAAGTACGGGCGCACAGGGGGGCAGGTCCGGAACGCGTAGAACCGGTTTGGTGATGTCACAGCATCACCGCTACCTATTCGCACGAACCGGACCGAACCGGAAGCAACCCACAACTGCGTTTTCCTTAATGTGATCTTGATCAGATTGATTTCTCACCCCCTTTTGAATGTGATTAAAATTTTTACACAATTCCTACTTTGACTAGCTATAATTAACCTGAATGGCTGTTATAAACAAGAGAAGAATCCAGACTGGTGCTCCTTAGACAAACAAACAAAGAATTTTGGATCTGAACCCTCCTGATGAGGGATTCCAGTACTTTCCTGAACCTTGGCAAGCATTTTAATTCTTTAGTGGTCATTAGTTATAGCATAGTCAATCCTTTAAATAAGTTTTTCTCAACTTCAGTATTTTAACATGCATGGAGCAACTCCCACAGTTTCCCAGTCAGTATGCTTAAATCAAACATTAAATGAAACCTTTCATCCAGACATGGTATGCTTGTGTGAAACAAAATGTACATAATTGTTATTTTAGAGGTGGGACAGTGGTGTTGGATTATTTTATGGATCACATTTTTCTCTGAGATCTGCTCAATAGGATGGGATAGAAAGTATTTAATAATGCAAAGAAAGAAGGAAGACAGATTGCCACAAAAGACACTTAATCAGTATTAATTTTTTTTTTCTGGAAACAGGAACAAAAATCCTTTTTTGTTTGAAAGTTTGTATTTCTGCCTAAATCGGGTTAAGTGTAGAACTATAAAATATTCACCTCACAAGAACTCTCATCCATGATGCTGCCTCAAGAACATTGCTTTGAATGCAGATATTTCCATTATTGTTATGAGTGTTATATTGTAAAATGTAGTATATTACCTGTAGTGTGTATAAATTATAAAGTACTGAATCACTGTCATATCATGTAATGCACGTCATGTAATTACTGTTAGAATACTTTGGCCAGAGAAAGAAAATGAATACTTTTAAAGCACTTTTAGAAAATGATACTTTCCACACACATACAAACACACAAAATCTTGCATCAGTTTGAAAGCAGTTCTGGACCTCCGATTCCAAAATATTGGCAAATGTTTGATTTATTTTTGACTTGGTAACACTATTTTTATTTTAATAAGGTGTAGCTCTGTGAAATTTCTATTTTTTACTTCTGTTCAGTTAGTTTTGATGACACCCTACTCGAACCATTTTGATTTTACTTATCCATTTCCCAGGGGTGAAATCCAAAATATTTTACTACTGGTTCTGTGGGCGTGGCTTGGTGGGTGTGGTGTGGCTTGATGGGCATGGCAGGGGAAGGATACTGCAAAATCTCCATTCCCACCCCACTCCAAGGGGAAGGATATTGCAAAATCTCCATTCCCACCCCACTCAGCCAGAGGTGCTATTTGCCAGTTCTTCAAACTACTCAAAATTTCCGCTACCGGTTCTCCAGAACCTGTCAGAACCTGCTGGATTTCAACCCTGGATTGCAGCCTCTGTTACTAAATATCTGCTAAGATCTAGAGAGCCACTAAGAGTCCACCAGGATACCTTCTCATTGGCTCAACAAAGCAGCTCCTCCATAAATGGCAAATTGGGATATTTTTGTCCAGAATGCTCCATTGTTGTGATGAAATGGGATGAAAAAGTCTTGATGGATCTAAAGGTAGGTTTTTCATTTGAATCCAGAGAGAATCTCCTTTAAAATAGATTTGTTTCAGGCTATTATTTCCCTGGATTCAGATCACTTCTATGCTATTCTTGAGTTGTGCCTGATACCATGGGATCCCACGTGACCCAGTAATGTTGCCATGAAAGACCCTCTGCAGGAACCTGGTGGAGGTCTTCTCAGATGGGAAAGATGGAGCCCAGGCTGGCTCCCAATTGAACGGCTTCCAATAATTCGTGGGGGACAGTAGAGATTACTCCAGTATCTTCTATTGATGTTGGAAAAGAGCAGGCAGAACTGGGGTCGGAGTTAAATGCATCATCAGCTTCGAGTCATTATGTTCCCACAAAGAGTTTAAGTCAAACCCTGTTGAATTATGTTGATCCTTATCAGGCACCAATTTAATACTGAGACTTACTTGACTAGATTCTTGAGTAGAGGTTTGGGCAAAATATCTTCTGAACTGCAACTCCTGATCCTTTGCCCCTGATTGCTCAGTGCCCATGTGCAATGGTTACAAAGTGGGCGTACAGTAGACAGGAGGGGTGGCCTTTGTTTCTATTTCTTTGTAAGTGTTCTCCGCGTGTCCTTGAGAAGCGGCAGCCTCTGAAGATGTGGCAGCCGAGGACACAGCAGGTGCAGCCACTAATCGAGGCAGCCTTGGGCAGCCATTGTCATGCCTGGAGCTGTCGGCGCTTCCTTTGCTGATCTTTCGCCTCCTGTTTCGTACTCATAAAAGGGGGGATCCATCTGACGTTCCCCCGTTCTTAGGAGGGCCTTGGGGAAATCTGATTAGACAGACAATCTAGTCGACAAAGAAAAAGGCCCAATTTGTTTAGATTGAGTTTCGTCTTCGATGCCGAATTCCGCGTACCTTCCCATTCCACTCCAACGAGTAGAGCCTCCCTGGCAGACGCCAAACATCTGTTCCAGCAGGATGGCAAACCGGCGGAAGACGAATCAGAAGATGGAGGAATTACCGGGGATGTTTGCTAACCACCCATTTAAGGCTAAGTAAGCTCCCTATGATAGGAAGACTAATGAATTCCAATTCTCTCAAATATCGTTTGCTTTTAACAAGCAAGATGGAAAGGCGCTGTGCAGGCCCAGGCAGGAAGGGCTGTTGTGAGAAGCGATGGGAACAATGCAGCATGGGAAGCAATTCTCTGGAGAGAACATCAGAAAGGAGTCAAGTTTCCCTTCTGCCTTCCTCCTAACTTTCTCCCACTTTGAGTATTGGAGGAGAAGGAGCTTCCTCAAAGGTGGCCAAAGCTGGCTGGGGAATTCTGGGAGTTGAAGTCCGCAAGTCTTAAAAGTGGCCAAGGTTGGGGATCCCTGTCTTGGAGCTTTCTCAGGCTCTCCTTGAGATCTGCAGGAAGGAGGGAGCAAGGATGAGGGGAAAGGAAATCTCCTCTTTGTTGAGATGAGCTTCTCAACTGGGAGCAAACACTTCATTAATTTTAAAGGGAGCAGCCTGCAAGTGTTATTAATGTGGGAGCGAGTAAAGGAAAGTGTTTAAATAGAATCACGCCCAAAGAATCCTCCGTAGGAAGGTGGCAGAGGAAGCGGGCACATGCTCTCTCTGGAGAAAACATCCCCCAAATGTCCACGTGGCCCATTCTGGGCATTTCGGACTGGTCTTTGGGCAGCTGGACAAGGACAAGGTTTCCCAGTGGCTGCTTCCTTCCATGTTTGCAAGGATGGAACGGTTGCCCTGCAAACAAGCCCAAGGAACCATATCTCAGGATTTCCGACCATACAAGGTGGAAGCATGGAAGGATGGCGAGCAGGTTTCTACCGGATTCATAGATTAGGAATCTGGCCTCTGAGAACTCATGAGTTGTGTTCACCAGGGCCTTCCATGTGCTGGGCACAGATGGTGAATCCAGCGGGACAGCTCTCATTTCTCTCCAAAATTTCTCTCCAAAATGTAGGATGATTTCCCAAAGAAACCTGTGCTCCAGACACAGATGCAGACAGACAGTCAAAAGGCATCAGTTTTTATTGGGGGGGTGGAGGAGGAAAGGGGAGGAAGGGTAAACTTCAGCCACTTCGTACTGAAAGATAACATTTTTTTTGCATTTGTACTTATTCACATTGATTGAGGCTGCAGAAGTATTGCTCACATATTCAAATATTCAAATAACAGGGAGCAGACCAGTTAGTTGTTGGGCTTCCTCCCTCCTCCTCCTCCTCCTCCTCCATTTTTTTTTTCTGTATAGGCTCCACATTCTCCAAGGCTTTTTTTGCTGGAGAAATGCAGGAGGGTGGGACTGGACTCCCAACCTACAACCTTGTGGCTGAAAGTCAGCCTCTGTTGGTGTCACAAGGCTGCTATACAAGATTGAGTGCCAGTGGGGGCCTCTGCCAATGAGACAGTTGGCATCTAACCTTGGGTAATATTCTAGCTCATGCATGGAAGTGTTGAACGGGCATGGAATGAGATTGATTCCATTCATTAGCGCCAATGGGCTGCAAATACCTTTTGTGTACTTATTATTACCGGGTGGTAATGGATAATGAAATGGCATAATATCGCTAACACCTGAAGGGTGTCTAATGGCCGATGTGGCTAAATCGAAACCACGTCTTCGTCTTCTTGTGCTTCTGTTCCTTTGCTGGGGAATTTGAAGGCAATGAAATGGCTAACTTGGAAGAAGAGGGACAGGGAAAGCTGAGCCGAGGAACAGGAAGCTCAGGACCACGGACAGTTCCCCCGGGGGAAGTGGGCCAGGAGGAGGGCCAACTTCATTGGCTTGGATATGCAGATCCAACCATCCATCAAATCCATCAGATTGACTCTCTGAACCGAATCCAACTTTCCTGTTGAATCAAAAACTCTAATCAAACAGGGGGATCTGATGCCTCTGCATGGATCAGTGGATTGAGAAGGACCTTCCCACAATTCCTAAAAATGGCTTTTCCCAACTCCCTGTTAAGAGCCGTGGTTAGAAGGCAGCACTTCAGGTTAAATCACTGCTCACTCCAGGAGTTCGATCCTGATTGGCTCAGAGTTGATTTAGCCTTCCATCCTTCCGAGGTCGGTAAAATGAGGACTCAGATTGTTGGGGCCAGGAGGCTGATTCTGTAAACCGCTTAGAGAGGGCTGTAAAGAACTGTGAAGCGGTATATAAGTCTAAGTGCTATGGCTATTTCCATTGGAGAATTAATTCATTTGATTTGTCACTTAATACTCAAGAATTGAGTCCATTGGACTTGATTTTCCAAATCGATTTTAAGCTTCAAACCAAATCAGTTGATCCGATTTGAACCAATGGAATAAATACAACAGGAGCTGTTCTGCACACCTGGAATGGAGTCTTTGAATTATCTGGAATAATTTCAATAGGTAGGTAAGTGTGATTTCTCCAAACTGGTATCCTTCATGCTTCAATGTCAGCTCATTTAGAGCATGGCCAGCCTAGGAATTGGGATGACCACCCAATGGGCCTCTGATGGTCCATTGGTCTCTTCCTAAACTCTCCTGTCCGAGGCAGCATTGATGATGGGATCCAGTTAGATTCCCTCTGATCAGAGTATGAATGACCAGTTTTTGTTTAAGATTACCCAATCTTTTTGGAGATCTTTTCGGTACGGATAGTCCTTGACTTATGACCACAATTGAGCCCAAAATTTCTGTTGCTAAGTGAGACATTTGTTAAGTGAGTTTTGCCTCATTCTTTGATCTCTCTTGCCACAGCTGTTAAGTAAATCACTGCCATTGTTAAGTGAGTCACATGGTTGTTAAGTGAAACAGGTTTCCCCAGTGACTTTGCTTGCCAGAAAGCCCCAGAAGGGGATCATGTGACCCCGGGGACACTGCGAC
The DNA here is from genome assembly GCA_032468115.1 of Grayia smithii. Taxonomy (NCBI): domain Eukaryota; kingdom Metazoa; phylum Chordata; class Lepidosauria; order Squamata; family Grayiidae; genus Grayia; species Grayia smithii. The sequence goes on along the minus strand of JANHFM010005271.1, from coordinate 30,991 downwards.
CGTCACAAATATGAGTCAATGGCCAACCATCAGAATTTTGATGGGGGATGCTGCAATGGTCATAAGTGTGAAAAATGGTCATAAGTCACTTTTCCACTACCGTTGTAACTTGGAACTACACGAACTGTTGTAAGTCAAGTACCTTGATAATTAGCAATCCTCTTTACACTCTTACACACACACACACACACACACACACACACACAAAGCTGCACCTTTTAGAGCTCCAACATCCCCCTCCAAGCAAAGCTGGCTGGGGAATTCTGGGAGTTGAAGTCCACCCATCTTAAAGTCACAAAGGTTGAGAAACGCTGCTTCAGAAGATTTCCTAAAATATCCTCCTGATTGTCATAAAATTTAATAAAGGCTCATTCGTAGTAAGATCGTATTATGGTCTGAGTACAGCAGCTGATACATCAACAGCAATTAAGGGGAGCAGAGTGAAATAAAAATGTTTTAAGTGCTTTCAGTAAAAGTCCCAGACAAAGGCTCCAATTTCCTTCCTAACCTTCCCCCCTTCTACTTTCCTCACCTCCTGCTCTCTCCCTCCCCACTCCTGCAAACTGAAGTGCCAACAACCCCCTTGAAATCAGCGGGGCAGCTGATGAGCAACCAAATCCCATTGATTTGGATCTAGCCATTCCATCCCTGTCATGTAATTAGATTTCAAAAGTTACCTGCCTGCTTAATTCGTGACTCCGGTCCTTCCGTGTCTGCTGGAAAATGCAAACTGGAGAGTCCCTGGCTTGAAGAGGGGACATTACCATTTCTGCAATCGCAGAGAAAGCATAAAGGAACCGAGGAGGGTTGAGGAGGCCTTAGCATCGCCCCAAAAGTATTTTGAGGGCGATTCTAAAGATAAAGAGGGAACACAGGCACAGGTTAGCCCAGAGGTCTTCAAAAATGGCAGCTTT
>JANHFM010005269.1:58786-86343 GCA_032468115.1 Grayia smithii | reverse complement strand
CATAACAGAAAAGATACATTCGTCATGAATCATAAGGTACAACACTTAATGATAGTCATAGGGAACAGATGAGCATTTTACTGAGCATTTTACTGAGCAGCAATATATGTAAAGGCCTCCAGCATGCAGATAAACCTGTTTGCTCAAACCATATTTTGCCTTTGATTTTACAGTGAGGCTTATGAAAGGGAGGGACTGCTCAGAGGTATCGAAACTTAACTGTGCACAGATTATCCAAGAAATGCTGGACAATTATCCATTCCTTTACCATGACCATTACAGAATACTGAAATAATTGTATTTCCACCTATTAGTTTTACTGTATTAAATGGAAGGTTTCGATCTAATCGTTTCTTAAACAGAATGGTGGAATGAGCTCTTGGTTAACAAAAGGCCCAGGTATAAATTCCAAAACTTAAATGAAGAGTTTAAAAAATAACTATGCCCAACAAACAAGAATATAGTTTTCTCGAATGGATACCAGTGTAAAATTGCCACATGGAAGGTTATAAAGAGGGACTTTCTAACATATTTATTTATGCAGAGGCTTGGGAAGGCTGAAACAAATACAGGCTTACAATTTGTGTTAACTTTCTGAACTAGAAGTGATTCCTTCCTCTTACTTAAATTCAAATGTAGCATATCCCCTTATTCTTCTTCCAGTCATTCCAGCACCTTGCTTCCCTTTCCCTTTATATGTTTGAATTCAGCCTCAGCATTTTATTATTTACTTACTGTATTTTTCGGACTATAAGAAGCACCTAAATTTAGAAGAGGAAAACAACAAAAATAAGTTTTTGGCCTACCTTTTTTGGGGCCTTTTTTTGGCTGTTTTCCAGTCTTTTTTCAGACTGTTTCCGGAGCTTTTCTCAGCCCATTTTTGAGGCTTTGGGCCCAATTTTTAGCTTGTTTTGGCCCATTTTCAGGGCTTCATTTGGCCCATTTTCGAGGCTATTTGGGGCTGGTTTTGAGGCTTTTTGGGGGCCTTTTTTGAAGCTTTTTAAAGGCCATTTTTAGGCTTTTTTCAGCCCATTTTTTCTGAAAAAATGGGTCGAAAAAAAGCTTCAAAAACAGACCAAAAAGCCTCAAAACAAGCTGAGAAAAGCCTTGAAAATGGGCCAAAAATAGGCTTGGAAACAGCATGCAGATGCCAAAAAATGGCTGGCGGGTGGGTGGGGCTTTGGCAATATTCGGTCTATAAGACGCACAAAAATCTTCACCCCCTTTTGGGAGCCAAAGTTACATCTTATAGTCCGAAAAATACGGTATATATATCTCCTACCTTTATTATTTTTACAAATAACTCAAGGCAGTGAACATAACTAATACTCCTCCCTCCTCCTATTTCCCTCACAACAACAACAACCATATGAGGTGGATTGGGCTAAGAGAGAGTGGCTGGCCCAAAGTCACCCAGCTGGCTTTCATGGCTAAGGTGAGACTAGAACTCATGGCTTCCTGGCTTCTAGCCTGATGCCTTTAACCATTAGACCAAACTAGCATCAGCCCATCTGTTCCCTGTCCTATTATCCCAAGGCCTGCCTTCCCTTTTTTGTGCCTTCATTGCCACCAATGTTGCTGTTTCAATGCTATGTCCTACCTCAGAATTCCCAGGCCTAGAATATGCCAGTTCCAGTTATATGCTGAGATACATGGGAATGGTTCAAATGCAATTGAACATTCGTGTTTTGCTCTTGACATAATCTGGCTGTCCAGTCAGGGAATATTGTGCATATTTTACTTCACACAATTATAAAAGCACTGAGTTGTATAAAACTTCATTAACAAATGTAACTCTAATGGTATCATTTAATAAAAGTTTAGAAGGCTCAGGGTATGCCTATCTGGGTTTTGTAATTAACAGTTTCCATTTTACAGAGATTTTTCAAGCCATCCTGATTCAAACCAGGTATTTTCTTTAACCCATCTTGCTTCTATGATTGCTCACTGTTTATATAATAGTTTCAGAACATTTTGAAAAATCTGTAAAGTACCAGTTATGGACACGGGCTGAGAAAGAGTGACAGGCCTATATTTATTTTCTGAATTTGTGGCAGATGGCTTCTTAATTTGTAGCTCAGTGATTTAAATGCTACATTGCTGCAGTCCTCTTCTGTCTCTGTAGTTCCAAGCCATTCGTAAATCAAGATTGTGTAATGTGCTCTTGTACACACTGTAAGAAACATTTTTCATTTGTCATGCAATTCCCTCGTCTAAAGGGAAGTACTTTTTTCCCCAGGACAAGCCTAAAATATGGTTTTAGGTTAATATTATATTGATTTTGACTACTGTACTGTACTGGGATTCTTCAAAGACTGTCTCATAGGGAACAGTATACAATTGCAAAATTTTAACTAAAGACAATTTAAAAGCATCCTATAACTGTCTCCAAACTCCAAAGGGCATTAAGTTAAGCATATTGCGATGCACTTCCCACAACAGTCTTGGAGGGCCAATATAAAAAAATCCCATATGAACTAAAACTGTCCCCCGTGGACAAGGGGCTATTGAAACAACAGATCATGTCCTGTACCTTATATAAGGACTCCTGGACCTATCTCTTAACACCTTACCTGATAAAATACCCTGGAAACAGTGATTTATGTACAATTATGTACAATTGCTGTTGTCGGATCAGTCTGTTGTAGTTTGTTTGTTTGTAGCTAAATTTTGTTATTCTGTCTGCAAATTTAGACAGACTTTGACTGCCCACTGACACTCCCCTACCAATTGTTAAATATCTTGTGTTTTTTATTTTATTTTATTTTATTTATTTTATTTTATTTTATTTATTTTATTAAATGCTTATTTGTAATGCTGGTCTGTGACTAATAAAAATGACTACTATTACTACAATTTTAAAAGTACCCATCTCAGAACGACTACAGGTCTTAACAGTGTTTGCCACCTGTACTTCCAAGTAAAAAATTAGGTTTTTATCAAGCAACAACATGATGAAAACACCAGTGGAAACTAGGAAAAGTGAGGGGATATCCACATTGGGGATATTGCATTTAATGAAGAAATAGCATTTAAAATGATAAACATCATGGAGAGGAAAGCAATAAAGGCATGTTAAGCATTCAGAAAGCAATAAAAAAAGATGATGAAGAAGAAAGGAGCAATCATTGAGGAAATGGCATTCAACAACAACAAAAACAAAAAGAATTCCAGCAGTATTGAGGGAAGACTAGTGACTGATTTCTTGGGGATCAGTGATGAGACAGGCAGTTTTTAGCAAAGGGAAAATATACTTTCTGCAATGTAGAAATAGAGATTTTGCAGTAAACACCTTAGCTTTAGGAATCAGGAATTCAGCAGGAGAAGGGGGGGGAAAGAAAGGATACTGAAAAGCCAGCATGTATGTGAAAAACTGATGCAGTGTGGTGGGGAGGAAAAGAGACAAGGTAGAAAAAAGGTGGTTGGAGAAGAAAATCTTTAAACAAAGGCAAATGGTAGGGTTGGGAAAGGAAGGATGGAAATGCATCTTTCTTCTACATCATCCTGATTCTTGAGGATTTATGGTACACAGAGCATCCAGAAATTAATGGAAGGAATATGAGGGTAGAGTGGAAGGAAAGTAGAAGTCTCAAAGCTCTTTGGCCAATCTTTGGGTGATCCTTGGTTCTCCTTGGATTTCTGAAGACCACTGAAGCAATGGAGAGAAAGACTGAAAAATGAGTCTCTTACCTTCTCTCTCTGGCTGGCCACAAAGTCAGGGATTCTATATTCTGCTACCTGAGATGGTTATTCAGAGGGGCTCTTGAGTCATCCCTTCATCAAGGTCTTACCAATTCTGATTGTCTTTAAATGACTTTTAAAATATTAGCTTATATACACCATGGTCAGCATAGATGTATAATGTAGATTCCAGCAGGAAGTCTACATTATTGCTCTATCTCTCCGCAGTTCACATTTTATCACAGTAGGCAACATTGACATTAAACCCAAGCAAATATGTAAGAAATCTTATTACCCTGTACTTTTTATAGGGATTTGCATGCTGGATTAATTAATTTTCTCATTAAAAGAATTTCCAAGTAGAGGTGAAAATAGTATATATCTCTTCTTCTCGGAGGGCTTTTGCTACCTAAATGTTGCCACATTTTGCCTAGAAGCTATCATGCAACATGGCCACGTCCTTTTAAAATGTTTTTTTTATTTTATTTACTTAAAGATAAGTTTCTTAAAGGTTAGTTTTTTATTAGATCTTTTAGAGAAACAGAATTAAAAAAATAAAAAAACAAATAAAAACAAAAAAGTAAATTACAAATAAGTAAACAGGTTCTAATATGTCATGGTAATTACGGTTTTCTAATATATCCTTAATTATGTATGAATTATTGAATATAATTTGGGGAAAGGGAGTTGTTATGTGGTTTTGGTTGTTTGCTAAATATATGTGGTGTGCTTTTTTTTTTTTTCCTTTCAGGACTCAAAGCGAGGATTTGGTATTGCAGTTTCCGGTGGCAGAGACAATCCTCATTTTGAAAATGGTGAAACATCCATTGTTGTCTCTGATGTCCTTGCAGGTGGCCCAGCTGATGGATTACTTCAGTAAGTAAGCTTTTTTTACCTTAACCTCTTCCTCTTTTGTTGCATTGACAATTTATTTGTAAAAATAAATGTGTTTCTGGACTTTGACCTTCCAAGTAATTGCCCATAGAAATGTAGCTATTTATTTTATTTTTTACTGAAATCATGATAAACCTGGCTACCGCCCAATTCTCCTTTATTAGAGTTTTACAATAGAAGATTTTAAATTTGGAGAAGAATTTATTGTTCTACCATAGAAGGCAGCATTCAGGAACATCTGGCTGTTTCTGACTTTCTTCAGAGAATAACATAACACAAAAATAAACAAACCTTTTGGGGATGGGGATGATGAAGATGATGATGATGATGATACAGTATTTCTCATTCTAGCCAAAGAAAAGAAATGGGAAAATACCATTACTATATTCTGATACTTGGTTTCATGGTTATTATTATTTGGTTCATAAATTTGGTTCTTCAACATCGCTTACATCACTAAATAGTAATTGTATTAAACTACATGTAGTGATCAGCTATGATTCATGTAATGAAGGAGAACGTATGGTGCTCTCTAAATTTGGTTTTCTTTCAGACATTTTATTACCAAACTAGGTGACATCATTGGTACACTGATGATGAAATGTCTGCAAGAAAACCACTAAGCCCAGAGAGCACCAAGGATCCCATAATTCAACACTGAGCTGCGAATATTCTTTTCTATCAGTAGAAAGTATATATTCGTAAGCAAAACCCAATAGGATCAGTGCAATTCTGCTATAGATCCACGTGCCCAAAACAGGGGGAAAAGTTTACACTGTTTCTTTATAGTGTTTCTTGGGTATTAAAGGGACAATCTGGGAGTACTACAGGACTAAACAGCTGTATGAGGTTTTTTCCTATATGGACACTTGCAGTTGTTGCAGAATTAGGCAGATCCCCATGTTTTCAACCAGAATAGAATTAAGGGTCATCTTATTTTTTTTTTTAAATAATTATTCACTTTTTTTCCAGAGAGAATGACAGAGTTATTATGGTTAATGGCACACCCATGGAAAATGTGGCCCATGCATTTGCTGTACAGCAACTAAGAAAAAGTGGGAAAACTGCTGTCATTGTAAGTTTATTATTATTTATTTGTGAAAGAGAGAGACCAGAGAGAGCATCAGTTTGGCCTAGTGGTTAAGGTGCTGACCAAGAACTAGGAAACTGTGAGTTCTAGTCCTACTTTAGGCATAAAAGCCTTGTAAGTGACTTTGGGCACTTGGTCGTTAAGCAAAGCAGTCATTTAAGTGATTCAGGCCTGATTTCATAATCCTTTTCTCATCGTTGTTAAATGAATCATGTAATCATTAAGTGAATCCAGCATCTCCCATTTTCTTTGCTTATTAGAAGCCTCTTGGGAAGTCACAAATGGCGATCATGTGACCCCGGGACACTGCAGCCTTCATCAATACATACTAGTTGTCAACCACCCAAATTTTGATCACACAACTATGGGGACAATGCAACAATTGTAAATGCAAGGACTGGTCATAAGTCACTTTTTCCAGCACTGCTATAACTTCTAATGGTCATTAAGTAAATGTTCGTAAGTCAAGGACTACCTATATAAAATGATTGACTCCTTTTTAAAAAGGTAACCTTGTTCTTATATCCTGTAAATAGGTTGTGAAAAGACCACGTAAGGTACAAGTCCCCGCAGTTCAACGAAGCCCGTCCCTTGACTACGACTACAGAGCTTTCGAAGCCGTGGATGATCGTGCAGAGTTTGACGGTCGAAGCACTCGAAGCGGCTACAGTGAAAGGAGCTGGCACACTGGAAATGCAGGCCGTAGTCAGAGCTGGGGAGACAACCTTGACAGGGGCTACAGAATGGCCCCCAGTAAAGGGCACAACCACAGCAGAGAACGAAGCCGGGGCCGTAGCATGGATAGAGAGAGAAGCTTGGACCGTGAATACCAACGGCCCCGAAGCAGAGGACGGAGCGTTGATCGATATGATACCTATGATTATGGGTATGATGGAGGCAGGAGTCTACCAAGAGATTATGACTGGCAATCTCGTCCTGACCCTCAGCGTGAGAGGGTAACAAAGAGTGATAGCAAAGATAGGCTGAGTACCCACAGTCCTCCCTCTGACCCATACGACTATAGAACACAGGAAGAGCCTGTTAGTATTCTTCTCACAAAAAGCAAATCAAACGAAGGCAAGTTCTAAAATACAGGTTGAAGAAATGTGTCCTCTTGCCTTTTTTTTTTTTTTTTGGTTTTACTGTCATTGATGAAAAAACCAATTTTGTTGATATTTTATCATTTTTTCATCTTCTAAAAAAGACAACCTGTAACTTACAGAGGGAGATATTGCCAAGTTGTAGTTGCATATGTATCTGGAGGGCACCATGTGGGAAAAAACCATTGTATACCAATAGTCATTGAGTTACCAGTTGGGGGCAGTAGTATGCCTGCTGATGTGTTCCTTGTTCTTCCTCTAACTAATTTTATAGGAATTTAGCTTGGTACAGAGTAGACCTCATTCATGATTTCCAGCAATATCTATGGGCCATTTGGATATCTGGCCAGTGATTTTTAATCAGTTATATCCAATCCTGCAACCATTTTACCTGAAGGCCCATATTGGGCTCTCAAATTTCCAGATATACTCCCTGATTCTGAAAGATATTCTGTAGAAATTACCAGGATATAGGATATTTATTCATTAGCGTTAAACTATTGTAAAGTGCCTAAGTATTTTAAACTTTAATTGGCACATGTGTTTACATAAATGAATAAAGAGATATCAGATAGATATATAACTTTCCCTTTTGAGACTTAGAAGTATTTCTAAACATAAAGGAGGAGACATGTTTTGTTTTGTTTTATTTTGTGTTTTGTTTGCGTTGCTAGTTTGGATAGATCAGTCTCAAAATAAATTATTTCCACAGTAAAGTGGAATGTAAGAAAAATTCCCACCTTTTATGCTATTAATAGGTTGAGATTTGTTTGCTTAATATTTCTTTTTGGATGCATCCTGGGGATATATCCATAAATCTGCAAAAAGAGGTTCAAATTCTGAATGAAGCAAAATTGAATTTAGCATGCTATATTTAGAGAGAGAGGGAGAGGGAGGGAGAAGGGAGAGGAGGGAGGGAGGGAGAGAATCTCTTGTACTCAAACAATTTTTCTCAGATTCTATGGAATAAATAGTGTCTCTGGAAATGAGAGACTGTCCCTTAAGTAGCCATCCAGTTATCTTTGGAATGTACCCAGAAGCACTGAGAAGTCAAGTTCTTAGGTGGAAAGGTTGAAAATGCCTAAAGAAAAGATAAAAAGATAATTTAGAGGCAGTATGATAATCATCATCAAAAACATGAAATAACTGTCATATAAATTTATTCTCTGTACTTTGGAGAGATAAAGAACTGAACTGTAGGTTCATATTTATAAGAAAATGCATATAACCAACTGTGAGAAAGATGGTTTCTGATAATAGAAACAGTTGATAATGGTATAAGCAATCTGAATAGGCAAACTGGCTTTTGTTCATCAAATACTTCTGAGCAAAGTTTGGATGGAATGTATTCTCCTGCATTAGAAAATTAGATTAGATGATCTGGTGATACAATCCCATTGAAATTCTGTCTGAATTTCAGTATATACAAGATTATTGCAACGTTGAAAGTTCATAAGGTACTATGCAGTAAAATGTGCCTGTGCAAATTGTTTTTTGAGTATAATCTGTCAATTCTATGTGGTGCCTGCTTGAAATATGATAGTTAACCTGTTTGTGAGTCCCAGAATAGCCAAATTTAACTTGTAGACTATCTGATTTATAGTTACATATACATAAGTTGCACCCTCAGTCTAAAATGTGGGAATTGCAGGGACAAAAAGCTTCAGGTCAAAAACTTGATAGATTCTTCTTAAAAATAAAATATGCAATAGGTTTATTCAATAAATTGCAAAACACTGTCTTCCTATTCCTCTTGCAGAATATGGCCTGCGGCTTGGAAGTCAGATTTTTATCAAAGAAATGACTAGTACTGGCCTGGCAACAAAGGATGGTAATTTGCACGAAGGGGACATCATTCTCAAAGTATGTCATTGTACAAACAAACATTTAATTTCTTAATGGGGATGTAAAAACATATAACCTTATTGTTGTTGTTGTTTTAATTGCCTGTTTGCAAATACTGGGTGGAAACACTTTGAACTTCAGATATAAATCAATCTGCTTGTTTTACACATTCAGATCAATGGTACAGTGACGGAGAATATGTCCTTATCAGATGCTAGAAAACTGATTGAGAAATCAAGAGGAAAACTCCAGTTGGTTGTTATGAGAGACAGAAGACAAACTCTAATTAACATTCCTACCATGCAGGACAGCGAGTCAGAAATGGAAGGTAAGAGGTTGAAAGGAAAGCCAAATACGCTTTTTAAACTGTTAAAATGTTTTAATGGTTTTGAAAAGAGCTGGGAACAACATCTATGTGTAGAATGTTGCATCCTAAATAGATCTAAAAGTATGTCCGTATGCAAAATCTTCGTGTCTGTTGTGTGGAAAAACAACAACAATCTCTTAATCATGACTAGATTTTTGAGGCAAGGGATGTGAGCAAGTTTCTGGGCCTCAAGCTAAGACAATAATGAGCCCTGCAGGAATCAGCTATAGAACAAATACGTTTCATATCACGTTCTATTTTTCCATGTTGTTCATAGCTTCCATCCCTGATATTGGAGAGGCAAATACCTATAAATAAGTCTACTGTCTATTCCTTGTTATTTCATAGATATCAGTTTTCTTCCATATTCACATATGCAGTAAATGCTCATAATTGTTGGCAGGAATTCATAGCTCAGGCAGACAATATCAGGCATACCTTACCCACTTTTTTTTTTTAAAAGCTGGAATCTTGAAATGGATAGCTCCTTTCCACTTCAAAGCGGGGCTAAGAAAAAAATCTAAGGTTGCTTCTGGTGACAGGAAGTATTTTTTTCCAAGTGTTGAGGTCATCCTTATGATTTGTTTGACCCCAGAGGATCTCTGAGAGAAAAGAAGACTGGTGACATTACTATGTCTACATAACGGATGGAGATTTACCAAATTTAATTCGCTTTTGATGGGCTTTAAAGCAAAAGGAATGCCTTAAAATAGGGGTCCCCATGGGGCCATGGGGGGGCATGGCTCATTGGGAACTGAGCCGCACAAGTGGTGGGCAAGTGGGTCAGTGCATGAAACTCCATTTGCGCAAGCAGTGAGTGCGCACACTTATGTGCCAAACTCCAGTAGCGCTCCCCTGCCTGCCACCATCGCTGGTACTGGTCTGCAGAGCTGGAAAGGTTGGACACCACTACCTTAAAGTTTAAAGGAAATCAAGTGCTTTAAGTTGCCAGGTGACTGCTATAAAGTTTAGAATATAAATCTTTCCCCTTAATCCTCTAAAATCCTGATTTCTGGGTCAAAACAGTGCTAGGGGCCACATGTGGCATGTATCCCCAGATTTGTGCATACTTGAAAGGACCTTACTTCCTCTGCCTGTCTTTGGATATGTCCCAGAATATCAAGAGATAGATATCTATTTTGGCCTAAGGCTTCAAGAGAAGAATGCTGCCTTACTGCTCTAGTGACTTCCAAGATAACTATACAATAAGAAGTGACAATCTGGATATTTCCATTTCCCTGGAAGCTACTACTACAGCAGCTTTCAAGTGACTGGTCATAATTTTTATGCCAGCCCTAAGGATTCCCACAGAATATCTGATGCTACTATTTTTTCAAAGGCTTCATCTGAATGAGGCTTATTGAATGACATCTTTCAAAGAAAAGCTAAGAAATCTCTATCCTAAGTTTAGATCTGTTTGGTAAGCAAAGTTACAATGGTTTAATTTTCTGCCTGGAGTGTTTAGTTTCCTAGTTGGAGTACCTCGTAACATCAGATTTCTTTAATTTCAGGAAGTATTTTTTGCTGTCAGTGTAGCCTTTTATTATGCAGGCACGTCAACAAACATGATGGCGGTAATTTTTCCCGACTCTGCACTATGTTCTCCCAACAGATATTTCAGAAATAGAGTCAAACAGATCTTGCTCACCTCAGGATGACAGAAGACTGCATCACTCTGATGTGGAGTACCATTCTTCAAATGAAAAGCTAAAGGAAAAATTGAGGTGCGATGTATACCGTACTGTCATTTACTTTTTGTTATGACACAGAATCTTTGATTTGTTCTTAACAGTGTCTGATTTTTGTATTAAGTGCAAAAGAAGACTCAGCCATTAGACTTTCCAAGATGGGAGCAATGCCCACCCCTTTTCGATCAACTGTGGATTCCACAGCTGCTTTAATACCAGAGACAAATAGTCAAGTGAAGTACCAAGATGATCTGCCAGGTTAGTGCTGCTTTCTTTTGAGATCCTTTGGATTCAGTAACAAGACATCCTGGTTTCCATTATGTAGCTACCCAATTTGATTAGTGATTCATAGGACTGAATAATAAGAGTCCACTTTTCTCCTCCTTCAGGCAATTGAACCCTCTTAGCTACTCTCACAAGTTGGAGTCCTTCAGTGCAAAAGGCCACAACCAATCAGATCATTTTTAGTGTATTTATTTCTATTGTGCTATTATTATCATTATCATTGTTACCCATGACCACCCACTCCAAAAGACTCTGGGTGGCTTATGGCAGTTGCCCTCAACCTTTTGGGTGCCAGGGACTGGTTCTGTAGAGTGAGGTTTTTCCATGGTCTAGACAGGTGTGGTTTTGTGCGCTGCATCCTGCATGTGCACAGATGGAGCTTCAATCGTTTGTGAGGCCCGGTTTCTAGTATGCCCTAAGTCCGTGGCCAGGGCTTTGGAACCTCTGGCTTACATCATCCAAATATCCAATTAAAACAGTTAAAAACACAGGAGTCCAGACTAAAAAGAGCCATAACAATTAAAAGAAAATGATAGAGGCTTCACAACAGACCAGCTCCGGACCTACGAACAGGGCTAAGTTTTATGGAACCTCGGAAGAGTTGGCACCTTATGTACCTTTGTGGGGAATGCTGTTGAGAGGACAAGGGCAGTGTCAAAGAAGACATGTTTTCTCAGTCCCACAAGATGAGAATAGTAAATTGAGGAGATCCGAAACACACCTTCTCTGGCTATATGTACTGGGTGGGAAGCAAAATTGGAGATAATTCAATGGAGTAACATACTGAGTGCCCAGTCAACAATGACTTATCTAACATTTAATCTAAAATTTGACCAATAAACTATGTTTTAGCATATTTGGCGGCCAATTGTAGCAATATGTTGAAGAAACAGTCTGTTAATGGAGGGAAAAAGTTATTATTAAAGTAATAATATTATTACTAATATATATACTAATTTTATTTAATAATAAAATTAATATTGATTGGATACACACATTATGTTAAGCCAAAATATAATTTGGCTTTGAATTGATATAAATTCAATCAATTGTGTTTTATCAATGAATTGTGGTTAATAAAAATGTCTTAGTCTAATACGCAAACCATTTTATATAGTGGTTTATAGGAGAATATATTTTTGAAATTTCCTTTGAGATATTAAGGCGTACAATATTACAGGTTGAATAAGAACATTGGATGGGTGCCATACGTTTTGTTTGTTTTGATGTGTTACAAGATTATAATTTTGCTGCATCTTTGGAAATTACTGCAAATAGAAATTGCATACTTAACAAATAAAAGTTCAGCTATAGTGTACAGTATCTTACACATTCTATATTTACTAGACACAGATATTAATACTAATAATTTATGTAAAATGTACTGAATATCTGATATATTGTTTTTTACTATTGAGGACTAAAGTAGAAGCAGAATCTAAGTTTGTTTCTTTTTTAATTTTTTTATATATATATATGCAGTTGTACATTCAAAACCAGCAACAAGAATATTTCTTCAGCCGAGTCCTGAGGACCAAGCAATATATGGGTATGAGGTTTTAACTTTTGTGACTATTGTTTTGATTTCTTATAAACCTTGCTGCTTTAAATAATTGTGATAATGGAAAAAGTGTTGCACTAAACACAGCTCTAAATATGCTTAAAATGCTTCTGGTCAGGTCAGGATGTTTCTAGTAAGATTGAAACAAGTGATTCTGTAGTCAGAACAGGAGTTTCAAACTTGAAGTGAGTGGAAGGAATATAAATGGGGAAAAAATCCTTTCCCATCCCTATGGATCATATGTGTCTTTCTTAATCTTGGATCTTTTACCAGAGGCAGCCCTGGGAGTTGAAGAATCTTAGTTGTTGCTACCATTGCATTCTTTTGTACAAAGAGCTCTGATGTTCCTGGAATCTGTTGAAACCCATCTTAGGAGTCACAGCCCCAAGTGCTGGAGTGGGACCACTCTTGCAACCAGCAGTGGGACCACCCTTGGGACTACTTTGGCCTTTAGTTTCCACATCTTCTCTACTTCCCCTTTTACTTCTCCAGCTTCTCATACTCCTTTTTCCTATTGTTGCTGTGTCATTCAGCACTGCTATATCTATTACTTCTGCTGTCTTCTGGCCCTTGTCTACTATCACAGTGTCTGGCTAATTGGTCAGTACCTGTCTATCCTTCCGGATCTGGAAGTTTCACATGATCTTAACTTCTTATTCTCCATGATCTGTGGAATCTGCCATCTAAATTTGGGAGGGTCTGGCCCATGTACTGTGCAGAAGTTTCTGTTTACCGATAAATGCTTGAGGGTCGACTGTTGCTAGTTTATCCATGATCCTATGCCTCACATCAATTGCTGTGCTCTCTAATGGAGAGAGTGGCATTGTTATTCCATCTTCAGGTCTTGGATGTACCTTCTGGGTCTTTTTGATTCCACAAATAATGTGTAGTTTGTCTACCTGAAGTTGCAAGAACAGTTTCCTCTTTGCTATGTTGAAGCATTGGGTTATTAGCTGCTTCTCAGTTAGTGTGGATGTTTTTTCATTTTCTGTCCATCCATAGTTCCCTCACACATTTCATATCCCCTCATTAGGACTAATGTTGTTGTAGCATTTCATCAAATCCAGAGTCTCTTATCTCATCCTTAGTTTGTTCCAGTAGCCCACTTGTCAGATTATTCTGGCTCCCAACATCTGATGCAGACTTTGTTAACCTGGGTGATGTCTGAATCATCATGACTCTTTAAGTTTGTGTCACTCATATCCATAGGCAGGTGAAGCATTAGGGCTTTTGCCCAAGAACCACTACTGGTAAGGTAAGTACCAGCTGGGAGTTGAACTCCAGTCTACCGTATCAAAGGCAGCATTCTAATCACTACATTTTCCACGGGCTTGTGAATTCTGGGAGTTGAAACCCATATAACTTAAACTTGCTAAGGTTGAGAAACACTGCTATGGAAATTATTTATAGCTTATTATATTTTAAACTGAAATAAATAACACCCATTGTTTTCTCTTTTAAGTCCCGATACAAAAATGGTGCAGTTCAGGAAAGGAGACAGTGTGGGTCTCCGGTTGGCTGGTGGGAATGATGTAGGAATATTTGTTGCTGGAATTCAAGAAGGGACCTCAGCAGAACAGGAAGGCCTACAGGAGGGAGATCAAATTCTTAAGGTTTGCATGCCTAATTATTTTCCATTTAAAATATTTTAAGCAATTTAACTGAAAAAAAATATATCCCTGATATTTATCATTATGAGAACAATTCTGAAATTGACTTTTAGGAAATCTGTTTAGTGGTATGGTTGAGATAAATATTTATTTTATTTCTTCTTTCTGTTTTTTATGAAAGAAAAAAAATCCCCTTGTCACAAAAATTCCCTTGCATTTCTGTGCTATTATAATTAACAGATTATAATCTGTCAATTAATGTCAGTATTTCTCAATAGCCTGTCTTAAATGTAAGACTTTGTTTTTAAAGAAAGCATGGTGAATAATGTTGATTGTGATCAATAAGTTGATATACCTGGTTACTGAAAGCTGCAGTAATGTAAAACTTTAACCACTAAAAAGTATCCTATGGTTACCTAAAATTGCAGTATGTAAAAAAAACCTGAAAGAAATACTAAAGCTGAGTATGGTTCCTTTGCACCAGGTAAACAATCAAGACTTTAGAGGTATTATTCGTGAGGATGCTGTTCTGTACCTATTAGAAATTCCCAAAGGTGATACTGTGACAATTTTGGCTCAGAGCAAATATGATGGTATGTATGAATATGTAATTTGTAAAAGAATAGCATGTTTCTAATGTGCTGCTTTAATATATTTTCTTGTTTTATCTTTTGTTCTGTTTATATCTACTGATGTTTATCATATTCTTACAAATGTTTATTAGTTACAATAATGTAAATTTTCTGATAAACATCCAAGTTTTTAAGATAGCTAAGTAGATAATTGATTCTTTGTTAATTTGCATAGTGGTTAAAAGTACTATTTACTTTGATGCTAAAAAGAGATATATCCAATTTTTGAAACAACAAAAATGTCCAGTGATCAAAAATAATTTTATTATTCCTCAGACAAAAGTTAGCAAGACCAACTTCTTTGTTTACACTATTGCTATTATAAATTTATGGGAAACATCTGCTAATATATATATATGATTCCTTTTAAAATATGAGCCATTGGTGGTAGGATATAACATGTTGAAATTCAGAAATTGATTTCTGTGTAATATATGGAGAAAAAGTGTCCTGTGTGAAAAATGATATAAAAGCATTTTCTTCTATATCTATGACTCTTAGGTGTATATTTGATGGAAGCAAATAATAATAGCTAAGGTCTTTCTTTTGTGTCTTCCTTCCTTCTCCTGCTCCCCTCCCCAGTTTATAGAGACATAATGGCTTGTGGTAGAGGGGATTCTTTCTTCATAAGGACCCACTTTGAATGTGAAAAAGAAACTCCACATAGCTTGGCTTTCACCAGGGGTGATGTCTTCCGAGTGGTTGATACACTGTATGATGGGAAGCTGGGCCACTGGTTGGCAGTGAGAATTGACAGTGAATTAGAGAAAGGGTTGATTCCGAATAAAAGCAGGTGTGTTACTCTCCTATAAATTTAACATGGGAAACCTTACCTTTTATTCTGTAACACTATGGTTATATCATAGTGCGGTATACAAAATTATGTTATGTGATCTTATGTTATCAAGTTGATACTTGTTCTTAGTGATCGTACAGCTAAATCTTTTTCAGGGTGATTGTCCTTCAAACCTGGTCCTTCAAGTCTCTCAGTGATGCATTCATTGTGCTCAAGGATCTGGATCTTTATATAAAATGTCCAAAATATGATAATCTGAGCTGGAAATTTATTCTTTGAATGACAACCCTGGATTGATTTGTTCTATGAATGTTTGTTTTCTTGGCTAATTGTACTATTTTCAGGACCCTTATGCAACATTAAATATTAAAAGCATCAATACTTTTTAATCCTGCTTCTTTGAAGTCCAAATTTCTCATCCATGGATTTTGAGAGAAAAAACAAAGATTCTAGTTTTTGTAGCTATAGACTGATCATTGGATCAGAATAACTTGTTCAAGGCCTTCATTGCTACCTTACTAAAGGCTAATCTGCAGTGTATTTCTTGATTATCCCACTGAAGCTTTATTTAAATCAAGCTTGATGTACAAATAGGTATAGGTAGAACTAGGACCATCAGGGGCAAGAAATAATTTTAGCTCTGCCCCAAGAAGGGCACACCTTTATCTGTTCCTATTCAAATAAATTGAGTAGATGGAGTAATATAATATAGGGGCCAGGAAAGCTCCTGTGTATTCTTATGAGAAGGCCTCAGCTCAAGAAATTGGCATTACAGCCATCAGCACATATATGAAGACTCACTTTCTATTTCCTATGACTATGTTAAAGGTTAAATATTTAAATCTTTTAAAATCAGATTCTTTCTTAAAACTTGGAGATTAGTTGCATTTGATCTTAGGTGTATTCCCATTGTTGGCTTTTGAAAAATGGAGCAAATGCTCTCCCTTTCAGGGCTGAACAGTTGGCCAGTGTTCAAAATGCTCAGAGAGAAGGTTCCAGTGATAGGGCTGACTTCTGGCGGATGCGTGGCCAGCGGTCAGGAATGAAAAAGAATCTGAAGAAAAGCCGAGAAGATCTAACTGCAATCGCATCTGTTGGCACAAAATTTCCAGCCTATGAGAGGGTTATGCTCAGGGAAGGTGAGTGAGGGACAACATGTAAGAATTGAGAACCAATATCCTTATTTATAAAAGATAGATACTTCATTTGGGGAGGGGGAAATGTTAAAAAAATAGAATTCTTCAGTTTTATGACTGAATACGGGTGGGCAACTATGGCAACTTTATGACCTATAGACTTCAACTCCCAGAATTCCTGAGCCAGCCATGGCTGAAGAAATTACCCCTACCAGAAGTTTTGACTCTTAGAAACTTTATATGGGAAAATATAACTTTCTTGATGACTCTTAGACATTGGGAAAGTGCCACTTCCCTTACCCTAGGGGTGTCAAACTCTCAGCCCACAGGTGGGATGCATCATGCACTGGCCACACCATACCCCAGTTTAGCAAAGGGGGAAAAGTTGTGATATGTCACGTGACGACAATGTGACGCCGCGAGTTTAACATCTCTGTCTTACCCTTTCTTAAAACAAAAATGATACACTTTTTGAGTTCATAACATCTCAAATGACTTCATCAAGAGTTTAGTTTGTATTGAAACCTGACTTACAAGTTGATTTTTAACTGCTAGTTAATTTCTTTTTAATTCCTGTAGGAAGCTAGCCTTAATGACCGTAAACTTTCCCTTTTGAAGAGGGAAATTACAGGTAGGTATCCGATTTACAGACAATAGATGTTAGCCAGCTATGTTCCCCTGTTGAAATTAGTTTCACCAAGGTAATGGAAGAAGGCAATTCTGCTTTGCTCTCCTGCCTCCGTATACTATGAAAATTGTTTCAATAGTCTTGGGGAATCCTGTAGAACAATGGGTGTGTAATGAGTAGCAAGTCGAAAAAGATAATGTCATATGAGCAGAATTCATTGAGGCAGCACTGAACTTTTCCCTCTAATGACAATAAACCTTAAATGATTAGCTTTTCACTTTGATCCTATAATCATGGTAACAAACTACATATATTTTTTTGCAGCTGGTTTTAGGAGGCCAGTGGTGATATTTGGTCCCATTGCAGACATCGCGATGGAGAAGTTGTATAATGAGTTGCCAGAGCTATATCAGCCTGCCAGTGAGTGACTTCATGCTTGTTATTAATTGAACAAAAATAATACATCAGATATTTATAAAGTGATGGCAATGAAACAGATGAATAAACAAAAAAGTCTTAGACTATGTCTCCCCCAAATACTTTAAGAATTTACAATTTCAAAGAATTTCTTGGAACTCGGCTATGTGATTGGTAAGAAATAGACTGGGAAGTTAAAAATGTAAGAAGGGAATGGCCAATTGCTTTTTGGGCATTTTTGACAGACTGATGCCAAGAAAACAGCATGAGTCTGTCCAGGAGTACTGTATTTTTTTCCACTATAAGATGCTCCAGACCATAAGATGTACCCAGCTTTTGGGGAGGAAAACAAGAAAAAAAAATCTGCTTCTGCCTCCCAGTAATTTGCCTGCTTGCGACAAACAGCAAACAACCTGGTCAGCTTCAGCATAGATTGATTTAGCATGAGCAGCTGATTGGCGGTTGGATCGGCCTCCCGGAATATCAGCTGTTCCAGGCTGCAGGGAACGCTGATTGCCGCCTTTGTGTGTGACATTTTTGGCCTCCGTGCATCCTGTTTTCAGCCTCCACGTGTCCTATCGTCGCCGTCACCGTTCGGTGATGGGCCGCCACCTGGAATGGGCCATAAATAGGGCGGATGGAGGCTGTAAACAAGATGCACGGAGGCCAAAAGTGGGATGCATAGAGGCTGAAAATGGGGCACACGGAGGCGGCAATAGGCAGTGATGGGTGGTGGCGGTGATGGGCAGCAGCAATACCCCTAGCCTGGAACAGCTGATCGGCGGTATTCTGGGAGGCCAATCCAACCGCCAATCAGCTGCTCGTGCTAAATCAGGCTGTGCTGAAGCTGACCAGGCTGTTTGCTGTTTGCTGCAAGGAAGCAAATTGCTGTGAGGCAGAGCCGAAGGGTAGGGGCTGGCAATATTCGCTTATATAAGAAGTGGGCGGGGCTTCAGCAACATTCACTGTATAAGACACATAGACATTTGCACCCACTTTTTGGGGGGGAAGTGTGTCTTAGTGTGAAAAATACAGTTAGTCAACAGCTGAACTTGAACAAAAGTTAAGCAGGTTTTTATTTTTAATGACTCATTACCTCTTAACATTGTAAAGCCCTAGTGAATGATCTTTTGGATAGAAAACTATTAAAGTAGAGACCCAACTTTTTATTTTCTTCATGGTCTTTTCCCACAAGTTACTCAGCCAGCTTGCATTCTTAAGGCATGACTAGAACTCACAGTCTCCTGGTGTCTAGTCTGGTGCATTAGACTAAACTCGATCACAGTAGAGTCATAACTGAGAAAAGTAATTCATACACTTGTCAAAGTAAGGAATTTACTTTTGGGCACATGAGCAAAATACCTCTGGCACAAATTTTATTGCTGAAGTGATACTAATTAAGACATTCCTGATCTAAAACTATTAAGTGCCTTTAAGATTGATATTAGAACTTTGAACAAAAATATGTATTGCTTTTAGATTTTTCCATTCAGGCACCGAAGTTGAAAACTGTTAATATGACCTTCTAAGATAAACTTTAAACATATGATAAAATTGGCATATTATTCTTGCAGAAACGGAACCAAAAGATGCAGGTTCGGAGAAGTCCACCGGTGTAGTACGTTTGAACACTGTGAGACAAATTATTGAACAGGTATATTTTTCTTTTTGTATCCTTTCCATTAGAATAATAGTAGTAGACCATATTAAAAATATTGATTTTTCTTCCCTTTCCTACAAGCAAAAAATTCAATATTGCCATTTTCTTGTACAGGAAAAGCATGCTTTGTTGGATGTGACTCCCAAAGCTGTGGATCTGTTAAACTACACTCAGTGGTTCCCAATTGTAGTATTTTTCAACCCAGACAGCAAACAAGGCGTGAAAGTTATGAGGCAAAGGCTAATTCCCACATCCAACAAGAGTGCACGGAAGCTTTATGATCAAGCAAATAAGTTGAAGAAGACGTGTTTTCATCTTTTTACAGGTGCATAAAACCATCACTTGTTTTCTGTGAAAGCATCTGTTGGTGTACAGAGTCAAGGTTATGTGATTGCCACAGTGGTAAAATCTAAAAAATTTTCCCTACCGGTTCTGTGGGCATAGCTTGGTGGGGGATTCCTGTGACTGAGTGGGCATGACCAACCTGATGTCACTCACAGCCATGCCCACTCAGTCACATGACCCCCCAACCCCACCAAACCAGGAAAAATGTTTTAATTTCTATTTTCTATTCTAAAACCCTATTTTCCGCTGTCACGAGATGTCTCCAGCAACAGCCTCTTTTTTTCGGTGCGCCTAGAGGTGCTTCTTGTGCCAAAAGTTGCAGTGGCTGCAGGCTTCCGGTAGCAAAACTTACTGAAGCTGCATTCCCCTTCTTAAATGCGCGGGGAAAGGGCCAGGCTCGGTTGCGACAGAGGCTGCAGTGCATTCCCTTTGGCCTGGGCGGCAGTGCTTACCTGGCTGGGCCAGTGTGGGTAGCCCTTCATCTTGCCAAAGACCAGGTCGCTGCAATTACAGTTGTACAGCCAGCCGGAGCAGGACATGGTGCAGGCGGAGAGGCCAATGCAGCCCCCGCCGAGGCTGCCCTGGCTGAGCGATTGCAGTGCCTCCACAGCAACAAGCGTGCCATGGCCACCTTCACCTCCATGCACTGTGCTTGGAAGGGGCCGCCACCACTGTTGCTCTTCCTCCCCAATTGGCTGCACAATGAGCATAGGTCCCCCTACCTTCCCAAAGCAACCCTGCTGCTGTTTGCTTTCATCATCAGCAGCAGGCAATGGTGTGTGTTTAAGAAGGGGAGCGCCTTGCATGTGCCGCAGCGCCGGTGTTCACTTTCTTCCTTCTCCCGCTGCAAAATGAAAGCGAACGGCAGCGGGGTTGCTTCAGGAGGGCAGGAGGATGTGTGGCACCAGTGGTCAAAGAGAGCAAGCAAGTGGCCGGGTGGGAAGCCAGTGGGCTGTTTCGGAGCTCCAAGCCCCGCGGAGCCAGCATGGGAGGCATGCAGGCCCAGGTGGAAGGCAGCCTTTTCTGCAGCATCCCCCTCCCCTCTGGCTCGCCCTGCGGGGGGGGGGGGGGCTCTACTTTTTCAGAAACAGGGAGCATGTGCAGCAGTCCAGGGATGTCCAGTTGCCCTCCCAGAGCATCACTACTGTCCCTCTCAGCCCCAGCTCAGTGTCTGCATTTCCACCAAGGGCGCCTGCCCACTCATTGGTCGGGCCGGGCTGGACACTGACCTTGGAAGGCAAGCGGGCATGGGGGACCACTGGAAAGGTAGCATGGAAGGCAGGCAAGCAAGGCAGGGCTGCGGGAAAGGGAGTAGGCTGCTAGCTCCCTTCCCTGCAGCCCTGCCATGCTTGCCTTCCACGTGGCCTTCCGCTTCCTGCCTTCGCAAGCTGGCCATGTGGAAGGCAAGGAAGCATGGCAGGACTGTGGGCCACAGACCGGTTCAGGGGTGTGGCCAGCCAGCGGTTGCTACCAGTTCAGCAAACCAGCCCCAGTCGCCTGAATCAGTAGGATTTCACCCCTGGATTGCCACACAGGAAATGTCATAGTGTTGACAATTAGTGTCAACAATTAAACTCCAAATCCTATTGAATACACAAGTTTTGGGTAGATAATATTTATGTTGGAATTAGGACAAAAAGCAATATTTTTATACATATAAGATAATTTTAATGGTTTTGGAAAAATATTCCAATTATAGGAAAAGCAAAAATACTCTAATTAGAGGAAGGCTTAAGCAGTGGAATAAGCTAATCAGAGTTCCTAGCATTTCCCAGAAAGCTTGGTCCAAATAGCTTAAATGTAAATCTGTGAGTTACAATATTAAATGCATTAATAGATGTATTCTGATTATACGCACACAAAATATTGTTTGTTCTTCTAAGCTATATTTAAAAGAGTTCAGTTGGGAAGGTCCTGAGAAAAATATCTATTAGGATTGGTTATAAACTAGAAGTGTGAGAAGAAGAAATCAGTAGTGAAGTAGAAAAATGATTGATTTCAGATATGACATATTTCTTAAGTAGGAACAAAGCAAACAGGAAGGATAGTATAATAATTATTATCCATTCCTGATAACTAATGTTCTCATTTTTACTTTTACATTGATGGAATGCTGTACTCTGCTTTTTTACTGTGCTTTTAAATATTAAGCATCCTCTCACAGACTTATAGTAACTAGTGTGGGAGTTAGCAGATGGAGAAAAGCCGTGATCTTATATTGTTGAAAAACCATTAAAGTAAGATAATGAAATGTTTGGCAGTAATGGTTTACCAATCCAACAATTCATTTCTGCAGCTTCCATTGATCTAAATTCAGCCAATGATGGTTGGTACGGCAGCCTTAAAGATACTATTCAGCAACAACAAAATGAAGCAGTGTGGGTTTCAGAAGGAAAGGTATGTGCTCACGTCCTTTTGGTTTGTGCATGCATGTTCACCTGGAACATGGACCAAGAGCCTCTATGAGAGGAAAAACTTTCTGTGTATAGAGGAATATCTTCTTTATATGTGTAGAGAAGTCTCGTTCAAAGTAAAGGTTCTTGAATTTAATGTAATAGTCATTGTGCCTAATTGTTGACATATTAAAAACAATCTGGCTAAGTTTTGGTAGTTAAAAACTTGGCATTCTGATACTAATGGGCACTAAGGCATTCATGGAAACATATTCATGGGTCTTTCTCTATACTCACAGGCCAATACAGGATTGCTAAATTTCACTGACTTACTTTCTTCAGATGGAAAATGCTGAAATCTTATGGGATGCAGCAGTGTCATTGGATTTTAGCCATTTTTTTACCTTTTGATTTTTAGATAACATGCTATTGCATCAGGTTGTGTTGATGCCTGAAAAGTTTGCCAGCCTTGAGTATATCCCTAATAAACTGTATATGGCTACTCTTTCTAGCATGTGACTTTACTTAAATATTGTTATTCCATTTCCTACTGTGTTAAGTGTAACAGTTGCCTAATATAAGTCCTTGACTTAGGACCACAATTGAGCCCAGAATTTTGATCATAAGTCATTGTGGTCATAAGTCAAGTCACCACATGATTGGACTCCGTTTTACAGCCATTTTTAAAAGGGTCATTTTCCCATGTTTCAAAGTCTGAATCCAGTGGGGGTTGGGAGCCTGCAATCAGTTGTAAATGCACGCCAGTTGCCAAGCACCTGAATTGCAATCACAGGACTGCAAGGGTAATGCAGCAATCATGACGTCAAGGATAGGTTGTAACTCTTTTGAATCCATTGTAACTTTGAATAAGTGATCAGTTGCAACTCGAGGACTGACCTTCAAAAATCTCTTTACAAAACCCTCTGTTTTGCAGTTGGAAGGAATGGATGATGACATTGATGATCGTATGTCATACTTAACCGCCATGGGTGCTGACTATCTGAGCTGTGATAGTCGACTGATCAGTGATATGGAAGACACAGATGGGGAAGGTGGGGTTTACACAGATAATGAACTTGATGAACCATACTATGAGCCAAGAGTTTCTTCTATCGGTCGGTCCTCTGAACCAGTGCAACAGGAGGAGGTAAGAGATTTCTTTTCTTCTTCTTTCAGAACTTTATGTTGTAAATACTATAATAAAAGAGAAGTCTGGAAAATAACTAGTGTCATTTTCAGATATTAATGAATGTTGTTTGCATGTAATGTCTGGGATACAAGATCTCATGTGCTTTTTTACTGTCAGTTCCAAAATTGTAATTTCTCTTCACGTGAAGCCAGAACTATGTGAATATATGCATCATGGTTATTATTACTTGTTTGTAGAGTCTAAGGAAATTTAGCCCTGAACCGAAAGCTCAGATGAGAAAAGCTGGGAGCAGGGAAGTTCTGAGGGATCCCAGTCCACCCCCAGCCTTCAAACCTGAACCTCCAAAGGTAATATGGAAAGAAATCTCTCTACAGCTTATGAGAATTGTTAATGTTTCTTCATTAATTACCAAAACATAGAACTATAAAAACTAAAGGAAAAAAGAAATGGGAATAGTCTAAGCCAGGTTTTTCCAACCTCGGCAACTTTTAAGACTTGTGGACTTAAAGATGAGGTTCAGTGTGTCTGACTCTTGGCGGTTCTATGTGCCAGGTCTCTCCACATCCTCAGTCTTGCACTGTTATGGACTTCAACTCCCAGAATTCCCTAGCCAGCCATATTGAAGTCTTAAAGTTGCCAAGGTTGGACTCTCCTGTTCTAAATCCTGACCAGGCCAATACTTTTTATAGAGTAATGTCAGAGAAAATGCCCCAAAAGGTGGATTCATGCTATTGAAAAGTTTGCAAATTTTTGTAGCATCTAGTTGGACTGTTAAACATAGCCCTCCATGGATTGTTGATTCATTTACTGAGAGTGTTTTAATTATTTTTCAGTATCTGTTGTTTAGTTTCTAGCTTCAAATCTTGATGCCAAAATTAAGGGATAAAAGTAGCTCTACATATCAGCTTTATAGGTTTATCAGTTTAACGGAATTGATCATTTCTAGACTTAATCTGTTATTTTTATGTAAAAAATCCACACTTGTATTTGTCTTTATGTTTACAGGCTAAGTTGCAAAACAAAGAAGATCCGTATGATATTCCTAAGAATTACGAACCCAGAACAAACAGCCCTAATGCAGCTAGTATTGAAAATTTGGGAGGACCAGTTAAAGTAGCTCCTCCCCCTATAGCCATGAAACCAAACTTTGGCCGGCCTGTATTGAAGTCTTCTCAACCAGTCATTCAACCTTCTGAAATGGAAGAAAAAGTAGGAGAAGTTGTAGAAGAGAACACACCAAAATCTGTGTTGGGGAAAGTTAAAATTTTTGAGAAAATGGATCACAAGGCCAGATTACAAAGAATGCAAGAACTGCAAGAAGCACAGAATGCCAGGGTATAAAATAACGATTCTGTTGGTCTTGTGCAAATGTTTATTTACAATAGTAAGAAAACTAGTGATACAGAATCAAATTAATAAAAATATAATTCAAACAACAGTTTGGAGATACAGCGGATACTATTTTTGAAAGCTTTCAGGACAGTTTGGAATGGAGTGCTAGAACTGCCAATGAAGAAAAATTGTATAAAAATATTATTCCTTCTAGCACAATAGTCTCCTCATTAATTTTCATGTCATGCAGAGAGCTATTTTATATCCAAACCTCTAGGTCTGGATATTTTTACATATTTTGTAAATAATCTGACAAGTCTGTAAAGTAAATGGATCGTCTTGCTCTTGAAGGGAAAATTGCTATCAAAGAATAATTTATAGTTTGAGGAAAATATGGAAATATTTTACCTGCTTTTTTAAAGGTGGAAATAGCACAAAAACACCCAGATATTTATGCAGTCCCAATGAAAACACAGAAGCCAGAACACAACCGTCCCCAGATTTCCAGGTAAAACTGAATTAATTTGCCTATTTTTTTATACTTCTGTAACTTTGAATATGTTTAACATGCTTACTCAGCATCAGAATTTTTTTTAGAACAAGTGAGTTGGAAGTTGATAGCTCTCCAGATAGTGTAGTACAGTTAATTATCTTTTTTCACACTTTTTTACTTCACTGTGCCTTCAATTCAATCTGCAGGCAATATTAATCTCTTTAATCCAGAATTCTTCTGGTAATCAGACTGCTATATATTGTAAATGTGTGTAGTTAATAAATATAGATATATACCCGATTATAATAATTATCTTTTCCAAGTCTTTGCCAATAAAAGAGGTTGTTCCTTTTTACATTTTATATGTGGAAATACACTCCTGACCATTTGCAGCACAATTTTTTCTGTAAGAATTTTATTCATAAGCCACACTTTGTTCTCTTCACTTGTCCTCTACTAAAACACTGACCTAATTAAGTAATGCCTTCTTTCCCACTTCCCTCAGCTTTTCTCTGTTACACTATAATTGGATCTTTCCTTATTAAATTTGATTGTCAAATTATTGGAGAAGTAACTCTGGAAGATTAACAGTAAATATTAAGTACTTTGGGTAGGAAATCTCATTTTTCTCTGATTTTTAAGGAATGTCATATCCTAAAAAATTCTGACCTAATTCATTATAATTATGGCAACCTCATGGAGTGGAAGAAAGCTGCAGAACATTATTGAAAGTAGCTTTTCTCTTTCCCATCTTACTATAGTTTTCTTTTAATAAACTTTTGCAAAATGAGCCGCAAAAGAATATTTCCAGAGAGCTAAATGGATAGAGTGCATAACACATTCACTATGTTGCCCCTTAAATATATCCCGTTCAAAACAATCAAACTTAGAAACTTTTTGTAGTTTAGTTTTGCCCACATTCTCACAGGATCTATTATCCTATGCTAGCAGCCTAATTTTAGGCCAGCCTTACTAATGAGGAAGGCGAAACAACTCCCTTCAAATCTAAGAGAATTTTGAAATGGCGGTGATTTGGCAGGAACTTCATTTCAAATGGGTTGTTGATGGCCTGACAATATTAATAAACACATTTTTTTCCTTTAACTTAAACTGGTAACAAGTCTAGTCCTGCTTGGTCTCTGTGTTAGCTTGCTCAAAATAACTTTGTATATGTTGATTTTAGTTCCAGACCTCCTGAGCCTCAGAAGCCGGCTGCTAGATCTTACCTAGATAATCCAGGAATTTATGGCAGTGATGCAGAGGAGGAAGATTATCGGAGGCAGCTATCTGATCAGTCCAAGCGTGGATACTACGGGCAGCCATCTCGATACAGAGATACAGAATTATAAAATTATTAGCAGTCAAGCCATTGTTCTGGAACACACTTGCACATCAAAAGCTCTGATTCTTTTTAACAAGTATATGTATATTTGGGGTTATTAGTGAACTTGACAGGTATCTTGCTCACTAGAATGACGCAGTATCATTTAAGTATTGAAGGGACTGGATCATGGTTGCCTATTTTACAAAAGGACCAAAATATTTATAAAGTTGGTATTAATTTTTGGCATCTATAAATTTTTAACTTGGAATTATTTTCCTCACTGAAATTGCCTTTTTAATATTCTCTTAACTGCTGGGCCTAATGGAAGCTTTGAATGAAAACCACAATGCTTTACTGCAAGAAAAAAAAAGTGCCTTTCAAACAAAAAGTGTCTTCAGCTGTTTTCTTAACATCTGATACTTGTGAAAGCCATGAAATTTCTACTGCTTTTAACTTTTGTATGTTTCATACCTCCCATTTTCCCCTTGGATGTTATTTTTCTACTTTAAATAGAACTGTACACTATTTTCAAATGCAATGACTGTATATATGAAACTCTTTTCTAGGCTGGCTGCCATATGGCTAGGGAGTGCCAAGATTAAGGAAATTATGTAGAAAATAAATGAGTCTTTGGATTTTAAAACTTTACATCACTCGTGAAATAAAAAAGATTATATTCTACAGACAATTATGATTCTATTGTTGTCTTTATATCTTTTTAAAATTTAGGTTGTGGCATATTGTGCAGTACTTTGCAGGACTATTATTCAAAGGAGATCTAGAATAGTGATATGGGGGGAGGGAGGAAACAAATGTATCTTGACACTCGTATCCCCACACCGTGAAAGTAGAAGAGGCTGGACTGTTACAGTAGACATACTTTTGGTATACTGATCCTGTCCTTGTTCATGCACCCACTGGCTCCTGAAGAGTTTCAGGCCTGAATGTGACTTCCCTAATTCTGAATAATTTATTCGAACTACTGTATGGAGCCAACTGTGTATTCCATGTTAAAGAACTCAGCCTTTATCCCACCGCCCAGTGCGCTCACATAGGGCTGCGCTCCTCAGGGTACCATCCGTCAGACAGTGTCGGCGGGTGGTTCCCAGGGCGAGGGCGTTCTCTGTGGG
>JANHFM010005269.1:45718-58686 GCA_032468115.1 Grayia smithii | reverse complement strand
CCGCCCAGAGTCCTCTGGGAGATGGGCGGCATATAAATATGATAAATAAATAAATAAATAAATAAATAAATAAATAATAATGCAATTTAAACCTTCGACCTAATCCACCATTCTCCTTCAAGTCCTGTAGAATTTTGAATTTAAAACTTGAACTTTTATTAAACTATGTGGAGTCCGTTACTTGTTTATGCCAATCACTTTATATCTTTACAATATGTATTACAACAATTTGAAAAAGAAAATTAATTCTTGGTAAAATGTTCAATATAGTGGCTGCAATACTACCTAGCCAAGACAAATTTAGTTTTTTCCATACTCTTTCCAAATTTTCTAACTTGGAAGTTAATGATTTTAAATAGATCCCTACTATGTTTTGGTGTGTAAATTCCTGTGGCTATTTCACTTTTTTACAGTCAAGTTAAAAGCAAATGCTAAATACTGCAGAGGTATTACTTTTCTTGCTCTTCTCTTGGGATACTTTAACAATACAAAAGCCTAATGGTTAAGAAGAGCACTTAAAACAAGAAGTGGGGAATGTACCACAGATTGAACTCGGAAGACATCTGAATGGGTTATGGAGTAGCAAGTCATTGAAATATTTTAAATATTTTAAACCTGCCATAAGCGATAGAAAACAGAAAGCTTGGTAAAAATAAGGGCTCCCATCCTGAGGAACAAAAACTTTTGAGTTGTGTTTGGCAATGACGGGAGCCTGAGTGGTGGGATCTGAATGAACAAATTAGTCTCAGTTTTTAGAAAATATACAAAAATGATCCCCCACCACTGGAGAGATACGTTTTAGAATCTTGGAGACATTTTAAAGTTCCAGAGGGATACCTTAAGAGAGGCGCAGAGAAGGTATATAAGTGAGACCGAAAAAGCAAGTCAGTCTTAAAACATACAGCTTGAAACAGGAGAGGTGACCATGCACTTGTTGCAAACAGGTTCATTCGAACCGCAGCTAGGATGACACGTGATAAAAGTGCTTTTTTTATGTAGACGCATCGTTTACAAAAATTGCATTTGCCAAGAGATGTTGGCAGAAGAAAGGGAGCCTGGTTTACTAAAGATTAATTTTAAGATTAATTTTGGTAGGAAAGTATTTGATGCAAAATCTACAAATGGGAGGGAGGACGAAGCGTTGGGGCTCCAATAATGAGAATTAGGGCTGCTTGGGTTTCGAACAGGGGAGCAGCAAGGCGCTCCACCGGGTTACCCGGCAGGGATCGTTCTGACAACCGCTGGCCCCCGCTGGCTAAAGAAGCTGCTGGGCAGGCATCTGGGACCCTCCGCTGCAACCCAAAGGGAGTCCTTATCAAGGGCGGAAGTGAGCGATCCGGAGGTTTGACTTTTCGGTGGAGCCCGGGAGAAGTTCGTTTCAGTGGGTGGGACGAGTCAGGCGGGAGCCTCGTGCGGCAGGGAGTTAACCAGCCAGGATGAGTTCAAAAGTTTGGCAGCGAGTTGGGAGTAGTTGCGGGAGGGGGCTTTTGAGCAGAGCTTAATTTGCCAGAGGAGCAGATTTAGGCTGCAGGCCTTGGGGGGAGGGGGGGCCGTCTCCCCCAGGGAATAGGCTGAAAGGCTTCGGAGCCTCTGGGCGGAAAGGGAGGGTCGGGCTGAGAGGGTCGGGGAGCTGGTTTCCTCCTCCCGCCCGAGCAAGACGGCGCGGGGTCCAGCAGCGGGAGGTCAGAGGATCCGCGCAAGGCGGGGAGGGGGGACGCCACCTAGAACTGCCAGCAGAGGCCTAGGGAGCGCGAGCCGAAAAGCGGGCGCCCACGATCGCCTGCCTTCCGCGCGCGTGAGCGAAGCAGCAGGGAGTGAACTGCCGGCAGGGACCTGGGCTTGGCCAGCCGCCTCAGCCGGAGGAGGCCACCCGGGGAACCGTTCGGAGTTGGCCGACTCTCCTCCTCCTCCCTGCCCCATGTCTCTGCCGGTGGTAGTGCCGGGCTCCTGCTGTCCCATGGCGCGGCTCTCGGCGGTCTCTGAGGTAGGCAGACCCTGCTCAGCGGGGGCTGCTGTGGCGGCTGCCGTCGCCTCAAACCCACCGCCCCTGCCGCCGCCTCATCGGCTCCGTTGGTCCAGCTCCGGCTTCCGGCAGCCCCGGCCAGCCTCCCTGTCCCCCGTGGCTTCACGTCTGAACGGGGCCTCGTCCGCTGCCGGCCAGAGCCCGCTGCCGGCCAGACCGCTGCTATCTCTGGGGCTGCTGCAGTTGATTTTGGGGTGCAGCATGGTGGCCCTAAGTTTTGGGGCGCTCTCCCTCAGCAACTCCCCGCAGGTGAAGAACTCCTGTCCCTTCTGGGCCGGCTCCTCGGTAAGTGGCCCCCGGTCGGGCCCTTTTCTTGCCTCGGCGGTTGTTTTCCAGCCTAGCTTCTATTTTGGGTCACCTGCTTGGATCTTCTTCCTTCCCGTTCCTCCTCCTCCTCCTCCTCTTCGAAACAGGCTTGGCAGCGTCCCATGTGTATTGATGCTCACAACAACCCTGCAAGGTCGGACGCTACAGAACGGGCGTTCTGGTTTTCCCGGGAAGAGTTGGAAACGAATCGTGATTTAAACGGATTGGCTAAAAATTGGATTGGGGGAATGGGAAGCTGGAAACGGCATTGTTAGCCGTTGAGGTTGGGACTGCCATATATGGGCTACAAAAATTAGGGCGACGGCGGGTTTCGGAATCCCTTTGCTGGCACCCGGCTCGGTTGTGTTTTGGATTTTTAATCGGCCAAATTTTATACTCCCAATTAAGATTGATTTTAACTTGTGGAGTTTATTTGATGGCATTATATTTAGGAAGCTCCCAATAGTTTACTTAGTATGTTAATGAAATAACTTTAAAATGAAAAAAAAAATAGGAATTGTAACGGAACATTTCCTTTCTTTACTTCTGAATGTTTTATATTAATAATGCAAATAAAAACATTGAATGCTCTTAGGCTCTGTTCCGGTGTTGTCCCTGCACTTTTGAAAAGCCTGGTTGATTTGAAAGAATAGAGCCAACTATAGTAGTGAACAAGATTCCAGATAATTCTGGTTTATTATTTGTCATGCCTTGTGAAATTGCTGTTAAGCATACTTGCTTAATATAGATATGTTGTAACTTATTTTCATTCTTTAAGCCTCTCCTATAATGTGGTGAGGTATTGTCTTATTTAATAAAAGGCTTCCTGCTTATATATATTTGCAAAGTCAGCTGAATGCATTCATAAAAGCAAGTCTCGCTATGGATTTTGCTTTCATTCATGGATTAATCTTTTGCCTCAGTGCTGCATCTAAATCTCTCTCAAAAGATTACAGACTTTCTGAATTGCAGATACTGTCCCAACCAACTGAGAGAGGAAGCAAAATCTATTAAATGACATTTAGAAAAACATGTGCAGAAGTAACCATATCTCCTTTCAAAATTATATATCTACATTGGTATAATATTAATATCTGTAGCTTTATGAGATTCCTAGATAGTTGGAAGATGTCCCTTTTCCCTGATATAATTGGTGATACATTTCTTCTGAAAAGACTTCCAACCATAAATGCCTTGCAGGCAGTACACAGACATTGGAGAAATCAAATTCTAATTTTAATTTAAAGATGAGTGTATCTCAAAGAATTTGGAGTCAATAAATTAATATTTGTGGGCATAAAAATGATCTGTTTCATTGTGTCTTGAAAGTACTCAGTGATTATGCAGTATTGATATGATGATCATAGGCTAGAATTCTTATTTCTAGATAGCGGTACCTAATGAGCAATATTGCAAAGCATAATTTCAAATTCCAGTTTAGTGGACATTAACAAGTAACAGCTTTATGCATGTTTATTCTTAGGAAGTTGCAGTAAATATAGGAATCTGTTTCTGTAACATAGGTGAAGAGAGAAATCAGAATATTGTAATTTGCTTTGTAAATTCTTATTTTTTCTCTCACCTTTCTTGCTTTGCATATAGTTTTGTCTGTATCTCTTTGTGAAACAGCCGTTCTGCTGCAATTGTACTGGCAAGTCAGACCGTTTGTAAATACTATTATATCTCCTTTGTGATGCTAAGTGCCAATTGACATCTATCGTCCTTAATAGATTAATCACTATTGTTCACATCAAACTATCTTAATAGCTGCTTGTGAATTGCCCAAATGATACAATCTTTATATGTGTGGAAAATGACATTTAAAAATTTTTTAAACATCTTTTCTTGACTAATCACCAAGGCAAATATTTGTGGTGCCATATTTATATTAGCATCTGTCCATTTGAATACTTACATTGGAAAGCAATGTAAAAATTAAACTTTTAAAAATTATTAAAATTAATATTTTCCATAACTTGCATTACTCTGTTCACAACAGCTTAATGGTAAATGTAGGCACTTCCAGATATAGACCCATTAATTTTCTAGTTAAAAAAGGTGCAAAAGAATATGCAAGTAACCGAATCAAATGTAAACTTTGCTTAAAATTTTAAGAAAAATAATAGATCAACATTTAGAAAGAGTAATGTCATACAGGTAGTCATCAATTTAGTTTAATAACCATTCAAAGTTACAGTGGCACTAAAAAAACTGATTTATGACCATTTTCACACTTACGACCATTGCAGCATTCCCATGGTCATAAGTGTCAAAATTTACACACTTGGCAACTGGCATGTATTTATAATGGCTGCAGTGTCCCGGAGTCATACCTTTTGTAACTTTCAGACAAAGAAAGTCTATGGGGAAGCCAGATTCACTTAACTCTTACTACCTTAACAACTGCAGTGATTCACTTAACAACTATAGAAGAAAGGTTGTAAAATGGGAAAAACTGTTTTAACAACTACCTTGCTTAGCAGTGGAAATTTTTGACTCAATTGTGGTGATAAGTTGAGGACTACCTGTATGGTGAAAGAGGCTTCACAACCAGTAGAGGGATCTAGGGTCAGATAGTTGGCTTAGCATGGTTTGAAAATGATTCAGAAGAGTCTTTGTAGAAGCACAGTGTGATTTTCTTCCAGGTTTCCTAGTGAATCTGAAAAAAAATGCTGCCACTTTAAGAGTTGCATTAAAAAAACTGGTCAGATGAACCACAACATTTTTTTCTTGGTCTCTCAGTCCTGCCTCTGGATAGAAGCTATTGGTGTGACCCTGTAGGTAGAGGCTGTGAGATGTCAGCAGGGAATAGGACAGTAGTGAAAAAGGATTTCTAATTGCTAATACTGGAGGAGAGTTTTTATCAGTATTGGCCAAGTGAAAATTTACAGGAAGCAACACAAATTAGCTGGTGCCATTCTTTCTAATTTCTCTTCTAGGCCAGCCTAGTATTTCTCTCCATCTCACCCCAGGTAGCAAAAGATTTTCAATCAGCATCTGTTCTTGGGGAACAGATCATAGATTCCTTGTAGTAACTCCAGCATTTCCCAGAATATGTAGCCCATAGGTTCAAAGCTTCTAGAAGGCCTTTGATTTCTATTAGAAAACCCTTTACAGGAAGTCCTTGACTTACAACCATTGCTTAGCGACCAAAGTTACATCAGACCTATGAGGGCACTACTATAACCTTGGACTCGAAGTTACTGGTATGATGTTCATCCCTTCCTCTTAGAAAATAAAGAAAGGATCTGCAGTAAATCTTCATGCCAAGATTGAAAGGTCCCTTGGGTGTGTTTTTCACAGATAAACATAGGACATCTAGGCAGATAGATATGATTATTAATTTCCTATTAAAGCTAACTGCAAGCTAAGGGCTTTTTTTCCAATCTTCATTTCAAGTTCATTTTTTCCTCGTTAATAAGATTCTAAAGTGAAAAGTATAAATGTCTTAATAGGTTTAACATTGCATCTTATATGGTGTTATCTTACTACAGTTATCTTTTTAAAACATGTGGATTTAGTTACTTCTTACCAGTCTCATTTCAGTGGTTTTTAAGCACTTTATATGAGGAAAAAAGTTACTTTCAAAAGCCCTAATAACATTCCAAAGGTTATATTACTATCCAATTAAGACCTCTTGTACTACTTCAAAACTTGGATACCACAGTTGAATAGATCTTTTTCCAATATATTAAAATTTGTAAGCCTGTGTTTCATTTTAAGTCTACATTATGAGAAGTATTTAACATCTGCTTGGAAGAATGGGATTTTGCTGATCTTTATCATGTAAAGTCATGAGTAATATTCTCTCAGTCCTTCATAACAGTTTGTTTTATTATTGCAGGTCATTTTATCAGGGATTCTAGGATTAACAATATGGAAGAGACCCATGATACTTTTGGTATGTGTTGGTTAATATGATTCTGATTCAACTGTTATAAGCAGAGAATATCACATTTAAGGAAATAGCATGACTATTAAAAATGAATCTTACTTTCCTCATATAAATGGATGTCTCTTAAGGCAACATTTTTTCATTTTTAATGAAATTATTTGAACTACATGTTATAGTTCTGTGTAACTGATAATTATATTTCCACACACAGATTTGAAGAAGTGATTCTGAGAAAGTTTCAATAAATTTAAGTTTCTAAGTTAGTATATCTTGTATTTAAGTTTTGAAGTCAACAACTACTTTCTAAACTTTTTTTGCTATAGTGGAACAGTTAACAAACTCATTAAGTCCTTGATATTTCTTACATATACAATTTCCATTGTCTCTAACATTGCATCCACATAATTATGAAGAGTTTCTCAATGCAATGTTATTTGCATTCTACAAGGTAGTGATTGCTTGATGATGGTTTATTAAATTTGTATACTGCCTATCTCTCAATGGCACACAATCAAATAAATTATAAAATCAATTGAAGATTAAAAATAAAGATTAAAGATGGCAAGCACAAAGATCTGAGGGGTCTCACCCTCCCTTGCTGAAAACGTGGGTTAAGAGCCAGATTTTCTAAACAAAAACAGAGTGAGTCCAGATCTCAAACTTTGTTCCAGATGGTAGGCGTTGCTACAGAGAAGGCATGCTGTCAGGATACTGAAACATTGACATTGTCTAATCAAAAGAACTCGGAGTGTGCCAACCCTCAGGACCAAATTAGCCAAGCAGATGCTACGGGAGGCAGAGAATCCATCAAGTAACCAGGCCCTATACCTTGTAGGGCAGGGGTCGGCAACCTTAAACACTCAGGGAGCCATTTGGATTTGTTTCCCACAGAAAAGAAAACACCAGGAGCCACAAAACTCTTCCTGTACCTGACTATTTCCTGAGCGGCCACAAAACTTAACATATATAGTTGAATTAAAAATTCTGTTTTCTTCTGAAACTTTTCTTTTCTTGGATTTATCCATGATTGGCCTACCAGGGATCGAAAAGCTTAATAAATAGTGTGTCAATGGATGTCACGCATTGGCAGTTGTGATGCATATTTTGAGCGACAGGGAGCCGCAGCAGAGGGATGAAAGAGGCACATGCGGCTCCAGAGCTGCGGGTTGCTGACCCCTATTGTAGGGCATTATAGATAACCAGCATTTTGAATTGCACTCTGAAGCAAACTGGCAGCAAGTCCAGCTCACAAAGCAGAGCTGGTACTGCTATATGCTTGGACTAGTTAAAGGGGTAGTTATCAAGGACAGCCACATCTACAGAGCATTACAGAAATCAAGCCACAAGGTTACTAGAGCATGAATTACTGTTTGAAGGGCCTCCCAAATTAGGAAAAGGTGTAACTTGCCTTCCTGGCTCCAGGTGACACTTCTTCAAGCAGGAACTGCAAGTCCAAGAAAACCCAACCTCACTCCCCCCTCCCCATTGCATACCAGTTTAGAAGTGGGAAGTGTTCCCTCAATCAAAGTCATAGATGGAATATCCCCAGATATTCCCCAAATTCAAATAGCCTGTCACTTGGTGTTGCTGGGATTCAGTTGGAGACATGTCTCCCTATCCAGCTTTCATGCACTGGAGCAGAACCTCAATTAGCCTCACTTGACTGGCCCAGAATCAAAATATAATTGCGTTACCTTAAACAGAGCTGCTGAATTACTATCAGTGGATGCAGTAAGGGTGGAGAAATATTAATGTTTTGCTGCCTGTATCACCAGAACACAATCCCCAACATAGGCTTTTACCTATTCTAGTCACTAGTTCTAGTTTTCCTCCAACAGCACTCCAGGAGAGATGTGATGGCATCAGATAATTTTTGTCTTTATTCCAGTATTTTTCTTTTGGATGTATACACATTATTGTGTATACTTATTATTATTTTATTATTATTTATTGCATTTAGTGTTACTCATTTTAGCAAATTGGCAGTGTTAGATGTTTTGTAGCAAAACAATCAATTTATCAGAATAGTATATTCTTACAATATCCTCTGGGATATCACACTTTAATAACTGACTTCATTGCACAGAATGACAAACAATGAAATTGTACACCTATTTTCCCCCAGGGTCGGGGGAAAGAGTTAAAGAATTTTCCCTTTTTTTTGTAAAATAAAGTATAAATAAAGTATAAACTAGATAGAATGGAAAGAGAATAATCTCTTGAATTCAAGCCATGGGATCCATACTTAGCTATAATGTTAAAATGGAATTTCGGGCTGCAGGCGTACAGTTAGGCTGTAGAAGATTCTATGATGTTTTTAGAATATATCTAGCCCTCTCCGAAAGACACTTGGAATAAAAAAATTATGTTTGTTATCCCACTTTTTGGCATACAAACCTAGCTGATACTTGAAATGTTTATCAGAAGTAGGATCAGGTTGTAAAGCAATAAAATCTAGTCGGTGTAGTGCCATAAAGTGAATATATCTCAGCAGGAATATCTGAATTTGAAGAGTATCATACAATTTTAAAAACAACAAATAATAAATTATTCAAATCCTCTCTGAGATATCAACTTGTCTTAATGAGATAGACAGTAAGCAATTATGAATAAATAAGTAATTTTGCTATTGATGTTCTAAATATAAAAAAGCTTTCTCCATTGGAAACCTGTCATTTTCTACTGCTGTAATTTTCAGTTTTATAATTTCCATAACCATAAACATAGTTAAAAATTTCTCTTAAGAATTTCAGCCGTTCAAGAAATATTATATTACTATAATATTGATTACTGGTATGGTATATTTCCTTAAGTTATTCTTTTACTATAATGCAGTACTTTCTTATGTATGGTATATATTTTATGTAAATATATACTTTGCTTTAAACATATTTTAACTATAATATGTATAAAGGTTTTTTAAAAATGCAAGTTGAATAAATATAAGCAATAAAGTAATAAAGGTTTTGAATATTCAAAATATACAACGATAAATTATCTCTACCCTTTTTTAAAAAGTTGAGAAAGTATATATGGTTTCAAAGGACTCTTGGAAGTAATAAAAATACAGAACATACATCCTTTACATCCACTGCTTCTCATTTGTAATCTGAGTTTTCTTTGTTTGCAGTTCTTAAACATTTATTTTCACATTCTCTGCATTAAAAGGAAGTTGTTGTTATTATTATTATTATTATTATTTATTGCATTTATATGCCGCCCTTCTCCCGAAGGACTCGGGGCGGCTGTGATCTGTATCATTTCAAAGTTCGAATAACATCACCTCACTTCAGAAATAAATTAGAACAACTATTTAATTCCCAACTCTCTCAGCAGATTGCTGGCCTAGTCTGGATTTGGAAGCTAAACAATATTGTTGCATTGGGCATGGTAAATACTTGGTATTGAGATTACCAAGGAATGCCAAGGCTATACACCTGATCTGGAAGTTGGAAAAAACATTCTAGGGAAAAAGCAATAGAGAACACCAACACTTTTATCAAAAACTCTTCACTTGCATTTTAGGAATCACAAGTTTGAATAACTACAGTTAAAAAAGCCTGAGTATTATGTTAGTTACTCAGATTCACACTGCATTTTCCACACTGTGTCTCTTAGCAAAACAAATTGTTGTTATCTTACCTATATTTTATTTCTGGATATAGAGAAATAAATAAATGGTAATTTACATTCTTTAAATATTATTGTCCTTAATAGGGTATGAAAGAATAGCTTCTATTTTATTATTTGCAATTGAATATTTATTCCATTATAATATTACTTAGATTCTAATGTATTGTAGATAATTCAAATACTGAATGCATTGAATAATGCAATAGTATCAGTTTATCGATTGCTTATTTGTTCCCTATGACTATCATTAAGTATTGTACCTTATGATTCGTGACGAATGTATCTTTTATGTACACCGAGAGAGTATGCACCAAGACAAATTCCTTGTGTGTCCAATCACACTTGGCCATAAAGAATTCTATTCTATTCTATTCTATTCTATTCTATTCTATTCTATTCTATTCTATTCTATTCTAAATGCTAAAATGACTGAGATATCATTCATATAAAATCAAATAATAAAAAATGTCAAAGTAAAAAATAAAATAAACTTTCCTGTTTTTTCCATAATATTATTTATAGTGTATTTTTACATGCTCATCTTTCCATCCTGCAGAGTGGCACAGGAATACCTTTGCTATCTATTGACAGAGGATAAACCTTCAAGATGCAGCTTTCATCTCAACCACAAAACACTAATGGTTGAAAAAAGCACTTCTAGTGTTTTCTTTTCTTTTAACAGTGTTACTGATAACATGATCAAAGATTTCAATGTGCCTGGATACAACTGGCCATCCCCTGGATTTATCTTCTTTCCTCTGGATGTTGGTCACAGCCTACAGGTTTCTGTGGCTTAGACGTTAAGAGATGCTGGATATATGACTTTGTGCATAGACATCTCCTTAAGCGATGCTGATTAGTAATTTGTGAAGTACCAATCAGGCATTATATAACAGGATTTTCACTAATTTATTATTCATTAACTGCCATTGGACTCCAAACCAATTCCAGGAAATTCATAAAAAGGCTAACCATACAAGATAAATTGAAAAAAATTAAAATAAACAATAGATGATGAACCTAGCCAGCAGCATAAGATTTATGCAAACACAACCAACAAGGGGGTCCAGCTACCTAGCAAAGAACAGACTGGCTTTTAAAACCCTCTGGATTAACATCAGATTATGAGTCATCCATAACTCAGGAGAAACTTCATTACAGAGAAAGGAGCTGCAAATGATACCATTTGAATAAAAAAAAAAATGAAGTGGAATACGGTAGCAGTGTTCCAATATTTGAGGGGCTGCCACAAAGAACATGGAGTCAGCTTATTGTCCAAAGCACCTGAAGGCAGGACAAGAAGCAATGGATGGAAATTAATCAAGGAGAGAAGCAACCTAAAACTAAGGAGAAATTTCCTGATCGCTAGAGAAATTAATCACTGGAGGGGGTTAGAAGACCTCCAAGGTCTCTTCCACTTCTGTTATTCTGAACAGTTATCAATTCACATCAGCTTGTAAATACCATGGGAGATAGGAAGTTCCTCAAATAACTAGGCTGTATGTCAGGTATTACTGTATAGACCAGTTATGGTGAACCTTTTTGCTATCGTGTGCCATGAGCGGGGGGGAGATCACATTTGCACCCCACCCCCACGCATGCATGCAACTCACCCCCCATGCTCTCCTCCCCCCCTGCTCCTACCACGCGATGGCCTGTTTTTTTCTTTCCACAAGCTCCAGAGCCTTTCTAGGAGCTTGGGAAAGGCAAAAATGGCTTTCCTCACCTCCCTGGAGGACCTCTGGAGGCAGAAAACTTCTGGTCCCCGGAAGTGGGACCAGAAGTTGTCAAAGAAGGCCATTTCCTGCCTCCGAAGGTGTGTGTGTGAGGAAAGCCATTTTTGCCTTCTCCAAGCTCCTAGAAAGGATCTGGAGCTTGGGAAAAGAGAAAAACGGGTCTTCCCTACCACCACCCAGGCCTTCCAGAGGCAGGAAACAATCTGTTTCCTTACTTCCAGTGGGCCCCAAAAATCAGCTGGCTGGCACACATGCACACCAGAGCTGATCTCACATGCCCTACAATATGGCTACACGTGCCACCTGTGGCACATGTACCATAGGTTCGCCATCACGGGTATAGACGATAGCCTATATAAACTGTCAATGAGTACAGCTTGTTTAGCATGGATAGCTGCACTGCCACACCATTGCATTCTGAACTAGTAAACACACCCAGTGTTTGTGTTCTTCTGAAACAGCATTAGACTTTAAAAAAAATAGCAGTCCTTTGAAAAAGTTATACATTTACAAACAGAACTAGCACCTTGCATGAAAAGTAATTTTAAACTAAAAGAAAGGCCCAGGTTTTGCCTGTAGTCTACAGCTGGGTTTGTACAAATTGGTTACTGACAGGCACAGACAAAGCATGTGGGAATGAGATAGAATAGGATAAATTCATGGCTCTTCATAACCCCTTTACCTACCAAGAGATAAAGTAAAGGTGTAAAGTAACCACTCAAGTTACTTCTGCAAACAGATCGATCTTCTGGAAGACCAGTTAACCCACATCATATATAATCAATCATTAGGCAATAGAAACTTGCCCCATCATACTTTAAGGAGAAAATACACTCAAAGACACACACACCAGCTAGTGATGCTAGGTAGTTTTCTATTTTACTTTCTTACAGTAAAGCTATAAGGACAGAACTACAAGGACGCGATAACAGCTCAACCATTAGTGTAACAATTATGCCTGTATATATTTCCTATCAACTAAAAAAACCAAAAGAATGCATATTAGCAT
This sequence comes from Grayia smithii, assembly GCA_032468115.1. Taxonomy (NCBI): domain Eukaryota; kingdom Metazoa; phylum Chordata; class Lepidosauria; order Squamata; family Grayiidae; genus Grayia; species Grayia smithii. The sequence goes on along the minus strand of JANHFM010005269.1, from coordinate 46,084 downwards.
TCTACAAGAAACAGCCATAGTTACTTAACAGGATAGGAGTAGATAGGAACCAACCTGAAGATTATTTTGTAACAAGTGTTAAAATTCATTTTTTTAAAAAAACTTAAATAAAGATAAATACGTCTCCTATTATCAACCTGTTTTGGTAAACAAATTCATGTATTTTCTTTGCAATAATTTAGTAGTGCATACGGGTTTCTTCCAAGTTCCAACCCCTCTGTTCCCAATACTTTCTCACTTGTACTTTGTCAACAGCACCTTCTATGGCCAATTCTGTTTAAATCAGTGTTTCTCAACCTTGGCCACTGGAAGATGTGTGGACTTCAACTCCCAGAATTCCCCAGCCAGCATGGGGAATTCTGGGAG
>JANHFM010005269.1:33343-45618 GCA_032468115.1 Grayia smithii | reverse complement strand
ATAAAGAATTCTATTCTATTCTATTCTATTCTATTCTATTCTATTCTATTCTATTCTATTCTATTCTATTCTAATTCATCTTTATTTCATTTAATATTCAAATGTTTCTATATCATTTGAGATTAGGGTCCTTCCTAAATTGTTATAAATCTATTGAAAATGGAATTTATGTTCATTTTACCTTGTACAGTTTAGCCCATATAGCCTGTAGCCAGCTAATTGTGGGAAGTAAACCTGTGCATGTACAGATCCATGTGCATTGACTATGTGTGTGAGAATTTTCCTCATGATAGGATATATATTGAATATTAAAGAAGCCAACAGGTTTGAATGTTGTCATTCACTGTGCAATTTTTATTTGTTCTAGGTTAACTTGTTTGTTTTGCTTTCTGTTATTTGTGTTCTCTTGAACCTGGCTGGCTTTATCCTTGGATGCCAAGGTGCTCAGTTTGTGTCCAGTGTCCCTAGGTGTGATCTGGTGAGAAGATACTTATGTTTAAAGTATATATTCAGAGTATAACAAAGAATAATTGTAATGTTCTATACTTAAATAAACTAATTATTACTATTCTGCATTAGACCACAGTGAGGCATAATGAAATAATATCTGTAACCCTAATATCAAATGTATGAATCTGTGATTTTCTTGTATTCAAATCAAATACTACATTTTTACATGGGTTTTTGATAATCTAAGGCTTTAATTAGAAAGTTATGAAAGTTCTTTAATTTACGTTAATGAACAGATAATAGACAGAGCAATAATATATTTTATTGTTCCACATAGCAATTCCTTAACAACATTGCATGTGACTTATGACAGTAAATTGTATTTTGCATTATGGATTATTAACCTTTTGGTTTAATTTTGATAACATTTTGATGTTGCTCTATATTAAACATTGCTTTTAAATTACTAATTCAAATACTTACTCTTCTCAATATTAAAGGTTGCTGAAAATAAAATTTGTTTCTGCTGTGAAGAATTTATGCCAGCAAAATGCACCGAGAAAGAAAATGCATTGCAGTTGTATGCAATCCAGTCATGCAGTTCAGTTCACCTTCTACTCAAAGTAAGGTTACTAATACTGACTGTACTGGTTGTAAATAAACTGCTATAAATAGAAACATGATTAAGAATATTGATTTCTTTCCAATGCAGAACTTCAGACTTTTTGATGCCTTTTTATTCAGGACCTGTAGGAAGAAATACTAAGGGAAAAAAGACAACATATAACCTTATTTGACCATGTTTGGTCATGTCAGGGACTATATGTAGGGCTTGTTGACTTTATCAGAGTGCACATTCTGCATGAAAAAAGGAAAGTTAGATGTATATAAAGTGAGAGTGTTCTTTGTAGAAATCATATTCTTTAAAAGAAAACATTCTACTCATTTTGCTCTGGAATTAATATTTGCTCCTCCATCCTTTCACCCTTTACAAAATGCAACTGTATGTAAACTCAATCATATACTTGCATCTGGAAATATGACAGTGTATTGTAAAATTGGAATGCATAACTTTGTCTTTCAGGATTGATGTTCTTGTTACAATGATGTTCGTGTTTTCACTTGAGTGCAATATTTATTTTCCTCAAATAGCCATTAGAAATCTGTATCTGTATCTCAACTTTGGTGTGGATGATTGGGAGTCACTATTGTAACATGCCTGGCATATGGCTACTCAGCTTTTCTTTCAATACTTCAGCAAGAGTTTCCCACTTCCCAAGGGACTCTGTTCCAGTGTTGAATGGTTCTTACCTTTAGGGATTTTTTTTTTCCTGATGTTCAACCACATTTCATTTTCTTGTAATTTAAACCTGTTTTTTCTTATGCTGATTTCCGCAACATTTCCAAATAGCTCTGCCCCATCTTCTACATGCCAACCACTGGACTACTTGAGAGCAGCTGTCACATCTCCCCACAGTTCTCTTCTCCGAGATGATCATGCCCAATATCTCTAGCCATTCCTTGTAAGTTTCACCTTCCAGATCCGTATTAAGATTTCTAGTTCTTCCTGTTATTCCCCATACTCAGTACATTTGTATAGTGAAACAGGCTTCCTTATTGTCATGGGCCATCACCTAAGCATAAGCTTAGTTCCACACAAATAGATGGTGTGGACTTCCAATTCTGTATCCACACTGCAGTGATAGCCTAAGGTTGAAAATTCCTTTACCTTAGTGCTAAATCTCCATCTAGATGGGTTCCAGGGCTGGCTATCTGTGTGAAAAGAAATATCTTTCATTCCAGGCCAAACTGTGTGAAAAATATAACTTGTAGCATGGCTCTAAAAAAGGGTTAACTTGTTGCTTTGGTTCTCTCAGAATCAGACATTTGATAAGATTTACAAAACAACTTATCCGAACCACCAGAGATACTAAAACATGCTCGCAAATCTATAGAAGTGATCATAACAGAGGTTAACAGGCATTAAAACTTATATTTAAGTTGACAAACAAATTTCTATATCTGAACCTCTTTGCGGATTAAGTTATTGGTAAAGTAGATTTTTTTTAAAAAATGTATAAACTGCATAGAGGAAAGGTATCAGTGAAGAATATTGAAGGAAGAGAGGTGGCAGAAAATCAGGAGTCTGGTAGCACTGGCAAGTGTTATTAAAAGACATGAGCTTTCGTGAGCTCCAGTTTACTTCATCAGATAAATAGAGTGACTAGAATTAAATTTAGATTTAAACTGGAAGGAGAAGAAGAGAGAAAATATGCTGGTTATGCAAATGTGGGTTACATGAATAGAATCCTAGGGTGTATGAGCAAATTACAAGGTTGCTAGTATGATACACAATGTTTTTTTGTACCACAGTTGTCAAATTTGCATATAGCATAGTTTTTAGATGAAGAAAAGGCATCTGCTTAAAAGTTAACTGAATTTTGTGCTTGGAAATCAAAAGAATTAATGCATGTACTTTTAAATATATGTTTGGTGAATCACAATTGCATTATTCTTTTCCATTTTTTGTCCTTCAGAAAGTTCTCTTTGCTCTCTGTGCTCTGAATGCTTTGACAACCACTGTTTGTTTGGTAGCTGCTGCCCTACGTTACCTGCAGATATTTGCAACTAGAAGATCCTGCAGAGTAAGTGAGTGCAGGACACAGTTTCATTTTTAAAAAGATAGATATATTAAGACGTTACTCTTCTGTTCCTGCTATAAGAGTACTTTACAGAATTTTATCTTGTTAGGAAGAACCGCAGGTTTATACAGAGGAAGTTGAGGAAGATGGCCATGCTTCTGATCCTGATGATTTTGTGCCACCAGCCCCACCTCCATCATATTTTGATACCTTCTATTCTTCCACACCACGAGGCAATTGCAGGTAGTGTAACTCGCTCTTGATATTCTGAGACTTGACCACCAATTTAATCAAACTTTCTTACAGGTAATCCTCAATTTACGACCCTAATGGAGCTTCCCCTTTAAGATCACAAATAGTGACAGTTGTTAAGTGAAATTGCTACATTTAACAACTGCCCACCCTTGCTCTCTTGCTGCCATCTCGTTTATATAGGCAGTTGATCTCCAAATAACATTTCCTAGCACACTGTCACTCCAAACTAACCCTGTGACACCACCATTCTATCTACAGATTCAGATCCCTCAGTGCCATCTGTTTCACTTCTCCTGTACATGGCCAGATAGCTTGTCAGAAGACGTTTCTTTGAATATCATGAATTTCAGCTTCTTTTCTTGCTTCTTGAATGGATTTATAATACATTTTGTTAAACTAGGAATGAATAATATTTTTGTGAGCCTGTAAACCTCACTTTACAGATTTTAGCAAGGACTATGGTCAAAAATTAGTGAGCTGCACTCATCTGCATACTTTCAGTTACAATTTGAAGTTCCAGTTATCATCTTTAAATCTTTTCATGGCATAACACCTAGCTGCTTGAAGGAATCTCTCTGTCAAGGTATGCCCATCCTTTTTGATCTGACAGGGTTAGCCTGCTCCAAATAAATAAATGTCCTGTGATGGGACCCAGAAAATATGCCTTCTCTATCACAATTCTCTTTGTGATTTCCATAACCCCACCTTGACCTTAACATCTGATTTTTTTCTCCCAGAATTTGGAATAACTTGGATTGTTAGGGTCCTGAAGAGTGCTGTCACAGTTATAGGGTATGCTAAGTTTTCTGTGTCACTTTTATCTTCTGTTAATTGCTTTTTTAAATCTGTTTTTAATGTTACATGCTGCCAAGGATTATTTTGAGTTGAGCAACTAACTAAACGTCATAAAAGTGGATAAGACAGGGATTTAGCAAAAGGGGAAAAAGTCCCGATACGTCACGTGACGCCGCTGTGATGCTGTGAATTTGACATCCCTGCTCTGAGCAGTCATCTGGTTCAAGGTCTTTTGGAACCCTATGACATCACAGAGGTTAAACCAATAATAATCCTAGGCCTTGTGGCATATGTGATTTGCCTTATAAACCCAAGGCCATGTAATTTACTTAGCACGAATAGTATTAGTCCACTATATATCAGAGGAGTCAGTAGCAGAAATATGCAAATTGAGGAATAGAGGTGAGTTGAGCAAAGTGGTTGAGAGGTTGACCTTCAGAATGCCTGTTTGGAAATAAAACATAGATTACTGCAGTGCTGGATTTTTTATTCTAATGTTGTAACAATGGCATAGGTGGCTAAAGTATCTTATCTTCAATTAGCTGAACATATGGAACAGTTAGATAAGTGATATTTAGATGAATTCCCTCATGCATTCAGTGAATGTGCAGGAAAGATAAAGGGAAGATCCTTGCTGTCTATGTTGTCTCTGGACAATCATACATTTAACATTTTTGTAACAGATCTTATGCACCTCTACTTCTCTCTCATCAAGCAGTGAGAACTGGCTAACCAAGAATCCTAATTTTGTGGAAGAGCCATAGACAACCACAATCCTTTTCTGACTAATTCTGAGCATGCAGAAACAGAGCTTACAATCCTTTAAAAGTTTTGTCCTTTTTCTTCCCCTTTCAGAAGATATATGATGTGCAGGAGGGTAATAGTTACAATTGTCTTCATCTCTCTGTTGGGGAAAAAAAAAGCTAATTGTTATTACTGTCAGCCTGTCTTTAATTATAGTTGTTACAGAAAAAAGATGGCCATTCTAATTCTGTGCATAAATGTTCCCTGCGTATCTTGATTTCTTTCTGTGCCTCTACTTATATTGATGGACACTGTAGATTCAGAAGGGTCCTTGTTATGGAATGGTGCTCGCAGTCTAGATTTCTGGGCCAGGAACCTCCATACTCAGCCTCTCTCTCACCAAGGCCAGCTGTCTGCAGTTCTTCTGCAGATTGTATGAGCACAATGGGTCTGCAAAGAATATTGTAGGAGAAGGATTGGCAGAGCCAGTGGGGGGGATAAAAAGAGGGATCAACCGAGAATCACTATGTAGTCATAAATGAACTAAATCCAACCCTTTCCCTTGATTTGCATTGACTCTTACTAATTCTAAGCAAGGACTGACAGTTAAGAAGATACCTGTGCATTTATTGCTTTTAGCAATAAATCAGTTAAATTGTACCTGCAAAAGAGGACCTAGTTTTTTTGTGCCTGACAAGTATTTGACATTTGAATATTTAATACTTTAATTGGATTCCATACTAAAAACGTTTTAGTCCTTCTTTCCCCCACAGAAAATAATCCCTGTTTAAATCCTTGTGAGTACACTTTAAAAAAACCCTATTCTCTGTATTGTTATTTTTCTACCAAAGATCCAATTCCATTATCCTGACTTTTGTAGCATATGCCATTAAAACATTATGGGTGTTCTTTAGTTGATGCAACCTTTTTCTCTTAGGATGCTGGGTTCTGATGTCATTCCATTACCACACATTTATGGAGCCCGAATTAAAGGCGTTGAAGTTTTCTGCCCTCTTGATCCCCCACCTCCTTACGAAGCTGTGATGAGCCAGATAAGACATGAGCAGGTATTGTCCAGGGTATTCTTCCAGCTTAATGTGCTTTCACGGGAGTCTGTGGTACATTGTCACATCCTTCAGATGGTCAAATGTGCCACTTTTCTGCCACTGTAATGCCACATATAGTGGAAATGGAAGCTGTTGAAACAAACAAATATTTTATAATTGATCTAGGTTTGGGACTTTGTTGCTTTCCCACTTCCTGCTTTTTTGTATCATATAATGTTAAACATCTATTCTGAAGAAAAAGTATACACACAGGTAGTCCTCAATTTACAACCACAATTGAGCCCAATTTCTGTTGCTAAGCAAAAGATTTGTTAAATGAATTTTGCCCCATTTTACAACCTACCTTGCCAACATTGTTAAGTAAATCACTGCACTTGTTAAATTAGTGACATGGTTGTTAAGTGAATCTGGCTTCCCCATTGACTTTGCTTATCAGAAGGTCGCAAAGGGTGATCACATGACCTCGGGACACTGCAACTGTCATAAATATGAGTCAATTGCCAAATGAGTCATAAGTGAGAAAAAATGTTTTTTTCACTGGTGGTGTAACTTTGAGTGATCACTAAATGAACTGTTGTAAGTCAAGGACTACATGTTTTTGCATTTTTGTTTGTTCTAATTAATGTATTAACCAAAATTGTAGGCTATACTTTCTGCTCAGTGGTATTAACCATGCTAGCCTCAGCTGTCAGAATAGCAATAGCACTTAGACACATATACCGCTTTCCAGTGCTTTCCAGCCCTCTCTAAGTGGTTTACAGAGTTGGCGTATTGCCCCCAACAATCTGGGTCCTCATTTTACTCACCTTGGAAGGATGGAAGGCTGAGTCAACCTTGAGCTTGGTGAGATTTGAACTGCCAAACTGCAGGCAGCCAGCAGTCAGCAGAAGTAGTCTGCAGTACTGCATTCTGACCACTGCGCCACCGCAACTCAATTGGAGCTCAGAATTGGACTATGTTAAACAATAGATATGTTCCTCTCTGTCTTTCTGTTTCTACATTTTGTCTGAAAGGTAAAGTAACTTCAGCAACCAGAATCATCTTGAGGCTGACATACCAGATGCATCAGAGACAGCCTGGCATTATTTACATATTCTTTAGTGATCTTACAGTTGGATTACTACAGTGTGTTGTACATGGATTTCTTTTTAAAAACAATTTAGAAATTTCAATAGATTCAATCAGTCAATCAATTTTTAGTCAGTCATAGACTAGTTAAAACAAAATCACAATTGAGGTGAAAAGAAAAAAGGTCTAAAATATCTAAGATTAGAAAAAAAAATGTAGTGTACAAATTATAGAACAGTACTTAGATGTCGAGAAGTAAAATCAGATTATCACTACACATAAAATAAACCAGAATGACCAGAATAGTCATTAGTAAAGAAGGAAGATCATTATTCCTGGAGAACATTTGTGATTTAGTGGTGTTTCTTTGTAATTCTATTTAAAATTTACGTTTAAATTAAATTAAATTTAAATTCTCTAAAGTCAGGAATGTATTTCTATTTCTCATTAATTTATTTAGAAGATTATTCTGTTATTTTTATATTTAGGAAGATGCATCCAATTCAGCTGTTGCAGAAGTTGTAAATGACCCACCTGAACAAAATGATACACAGGTACCACAAGGTAAAAAGTGTTTTTTGAAATATTGTGCTAAGGTTAGCAATGAACTACAAGAAATACAGTAATGATTGTTTTCTTATTTAAACTAATTTACTGTATATAACAGTTTTGTCTTAAAATTGATCACTCTGGAACAGCCTTTTTCTTTATTTCACTTAAGCATTGTAGGAAGAGAACCATGTTAGTCTATGGTAGCAAAAGATCAGGAAGAGTTTGATTTTTGACTAACAAATTATATTTAAAAAACAAACAAACCTGCAGCTCATTTCATCAGATGTATAGAGTAGCTAGACTGATATAGGAATTAAACTAGGGCTAGGGGGAACAGGGGGAATGGAGGTCAGTTAAGCAGAGGCAGGGTGCAGATAAGACAGATGGCCGGTACTTCATTGGAATATATTAAAAACCGGTCATTGTATTTGTTCTGTCCTTCTGAGATTGCCTACACCTTTGACATAGGTGAGTTCAGCATCCTTTCACTCACTGATGGAGTTGGCAATGCTCCACTGGATTCTACAAAGGACGAACAGGACAAACTTTGCACAGAAGAATTAATAGACACAAATTTGACACCAGGAAACAAAACAAGAAAAAATAGCATTGGAGCACTTTAGCCTTGTAAAATCCTTGAAGTGACTCTTTTGGAATAACAGGACTTTATCTCCACCATTGCTAATGAAATGAGTAACTCTTACTGTTGGATTTTGGAAGCAACCGAACAGAACTAAAATCTTATTCATTCTAAAGCCTATTTCATGGTAGTGTCGTCATTCGAGAAATGTGAAATAAATTTCACATTTTCCGTTTGTCCACAATGTTTTAGGAATGGTGTTGTTGATGTTAATTTAAAAGTATTTTAATTATTTGTTTGTAGTCCCCACTGTTTTAGAAATGTGAATAGGCAAAATATAGAGGCCCTATATTTAGTATTTATATTTAATATTAGATTAAAAACTAAACTGAAGAAAGATAACACACACTTATCATCTTTTTATGACCTTGTATTGATGGAGTTGTCAGGCTATTTAATTAATTTTGAAAATACATGTGTCTAGGGTAGACCATGAACAATAATTTTATTTATGTTCTGCCTTCTAGAACAAGTTCTCACAGTTTACAGTTTTAAAAAGTACAGAATACATAATATTAATAAGTACAACATGTATTTTAAAATGAGAGAGAATTATTGTTAAAATCAATGAAAAGACTGCCAGAATAAAATCATCTTTGGACCTGGTTAGGCCTCACCTGACAGAATACATACAATTCTTATTAGATCCTCCCAGTGAAGGATCCTTGAATCCACAAATATCAAACTATTTTTTTTTAATCATTGAGCTGAATATTGTGTGCACTGCTCTTATTTGGATGAAGGGAAGAACTAAGAAGGTACTCAGGAGAAATTGCCAAGGGAAATTTTCCAAGAGCTTTGTTTAGATCTGTAAAGCAAAGACAAGATAGACATCCTCTATCCCCTTTGTGAATAGCTGATTCTGAATCTAGTGATTTGATGGATAAGTGGAAAACATTGTTTTGAGCTCAACATGATGTTTTGAGTCATTGTACCATTAACTCTTACCATTCTTTATTGATTTGTTCAGCTTTATTCTTCCTTTATCAAGGTTTGTTCTTTAAGATAAACCTTGTTTACAACCGGTTTTACTGTGTGGTCCCCTTGAAAATTGTACACTATTAGAACACAAATTATGATTATTTCATTTGGATCAGAATTTGAGAGACCAATGAGCCTGTTTCAGTAGCCAAGTATCTATGACGCACCTGAAAATTAGAAAATTGTATTCCCTTTACTTTGAAACAAGATACTTCTAAAAAGAACTTTGGCACGGTTCCCCATTAAAAAACAACTCTGAATTAATTATTTTAAATCTCATGTGGCCTGCCCCAGATCCATGTCCTTGTTTTTTCTTGCCAACAAGATAGAAATGGTTTGTCATGAAATTTGGGAATACTAGTTTTTAGATATTCTGAGAACAATAGGAACACATGTTTTTCATTTCTGCAAGCTATTTGGATAACACTGATAATTCTCACTGATAAGGTGATTAAAGCAAAGCATATCTTTTTATGTCCATGTTTCTGTAATGCTGCATACCCAAGTTTACATATGTTTGTGAACATGATGTTAAAATAAGAAGTCCAGCTTTTTAAGATTTACAGTTTGCTTTCTTTGATCACTGAAACATAGTTTGCCGGATATGATATAAGAATTCTGTTAGACACTTGTCGTTGGCACATTGGCAATACTTTTGATAATGAGTGCAGTTACCCTTTTATAATTGTATTATCATGATTAACAGAAACCTTTATTGTAGTGGAAAGTTTTATAAGTATTGCTTGGTAACTATTGTTTAACTTTAAATAACAGTAGAAATAGAATAAAATATAATTTTATTGACCAAGTGTGACCTGTTGGCCAAGTTTAAATCTGTTTAAAAGAATTTTTTCTCTCCCTGCTCTGCGTGTGTGTGTGCGTGTGCTTGTGAATGAGTGTGTGAGTGCGCATATGTGTATATGCACTTGCCCATATGGGTGTGGATATGAAGAAAGAGAGACAGAGCACATATGAGTTCATGCTAATTGAATTTCTTGTTCCTGTCTTTCTTCATAGCAGGAGATGAAAGTTCTCCTAATTCTTTGAGTAGAGAGACCACCTTGTCTCCAGATGTCAGTTTGGTACCTGTGGAGACTTTTCAGCTATTCAGAAAACGATCAAAAAGTGATCCTGTTCTTCAGACTTTTCCATCCAGAGGTGACCTGATTCTTCTCCCCTTTCCAGAAATATCTTTATCTCATTTTTTTTTCTGAGACCACAAAATGAAGGAGATTTATTAGCATTAAGAATGTTCCATCTCAAATGGTGTTGTTGCCTTGGAGCTATAAATTATTCAATGAAAAATTATGGTGGTCTTGTTAGAATCAGGGCCATAAGGCCCAGTGAGACCCTCACCTCAGCCAGAAGAGCAGGAGTGGCAGTTAAACACCAACTCCCACCCACCCCCACCAGTTCTTCCAAGGCTGCAAACAAGGGAGGGGAAGGTTTGGCTGCAGCCCTCAGAACTGAGGCTTAGTTTTGTAGATGTGATGAAGTTGCAGAGCAGTGGTGCTGGAGGGCTGTTTTCTATGCCTACCTGATTCTCATTCTAAAAGGATCCTTCACTAAATACTGCTATTCAGCAGCCTTTGCAGAGCCAGGTATTGATAGGTTTCTTACAGTAATTCTGCTAACAAGGCAAAGAACAATAAAGAAGCTTTAGGAAAGGGAAGGTAGTAGTTGCAATGCATCGGCCCACGTTTGAGTAACAATTAGTATATCTCAAATTATTGACTTTTTAAACTATATCACAAATGTTTTGGACGAAGGTGGTGCTGTGATGAAAGCCTGTCTGGATTTTAGCAAAGCATTTATTAGAGTTCCAAATAATGAGCTCATTAAAAAGTTGTACAGGCCAGGACTTAACCACTGGGTAGTTCAGTAGTTAGGAAGTTGGCTCAGGGATAGATCCTAGTGTGTGATTGTTAATGGGGCACTGTCTGAACAAAGACAAATCACAAGTGATGTGCCACAAGGCTCAGTTCTAGATCTTGTTCTATTCAATGTGTTTGTAAGTGATAAAACAGAAGGATTGCTAGGGAAGGTTTATCTTTTTGCTGATGTCACAAAAGTGTTGATATTCCTGGTGGTAGTTGCAACACAGAAAACAATTTGGCATTGCTAGAAAATTGATCAGAAATGTGGAAACTGCAGTTCAGTGTTCCTAAACGTAAGATCATAAACTTAGGAAAAAAGAATCCTCTGGCAGCATATACTACTGGGGATACAGTGTTAGACAGACAGAATTGCCCTATCTATGTTAGGAGTGGTCTTGGTGATCTTTGTTGGGTTTACTGTTGCTTGTTTGGTAGTTTCTTTAATGAGGTATTGTCAGTGGTGGGCTTCAAATAATTTAACAACTGTTTCTCTGCCCTAATGACCAGCTGGGTAGGTGTTGCTGGGTGGGCAGGCATGGCCAGGGGGGCATGACAGCACTCAGTCTTGCCAAAATTGAACACTTTAACAACAGAATAATCAGAGAAGCCATCGAGATAGAAAAACTCCCCCACAGCATGAATAAACGAGATGATACCTCTCGCCTACCAGCCATTTGGAAAACCGCCCTAATTGACAAACGAGTCCCAACCACCCAAAATGACACCAAACCCAAACTCATGATAACATCACATGATGATTGATGTTCGAACACATTTTCCAAACCCATCAAAGAATTGGAGAAGGACTCAGTGATGATGACTGTCATAGTCCAGATTTGGAATTCAACGGTGATGGAGCTGCTAGGAAAAGAAACCTCAAATCTGATGAAACTGGACAGAGATCAACTATGTAAAGAAAGTATATAGCAAAATTTGCAATGAAGAAAACTCACTCTCCCTATTTTGTCCCAGCTCTTTGACACACTATACTTTGCTTTATTAATATTAATTATTAATTTATTCAGAAAATTTAGAATTTTCTGAATAAACGAGAAGAGTTAATAAACAGTTTAATTTTAGAAGTATATAGCCACTCAATATATATATATATATATATATATATATATAGCCACAGCCACTCAAAAAGCAATGACGATACACGACCACAAAACAAAAACCAAACCACATCTGCAACATCAGCCAC
>JANHFM010005269.1:21469-33243 GCA_032468115.1 Grayia smithii | reverse complement strand
GGAGAAAACAGCCACTATCACACACTTCTCCCAGAAGAGCGAAGCTGAAGACACCAGCCTGAAGATGATGGATGAGAAACGTTGCCCAGATACTTCCAATTTTACGTGGGAGAAAACCCGAATGACCAAAGACATATATACATACATACATACATACATATATATATATATATATATATACACATACATACATACATACATACATACATACATACATACATATATATGAGGTAGGTTGTTCCCGGTTCGGTCCGGTTCTATAGAATAGGTAGCGGTGACGCTGTAATGTCACCGAACCAGTTCTAATAGTCCAGGACTGAAGCCCCCCGCGCTCCCGTATTTACCTGATCTTGTGCGGAGCGCGCTTGCGTGCATGCGCAGAAAGCTTTTTTTGAGCTTTTTTTGCTTAAAAAAGCTTCTGCGCATGTGCAGGAGTGCCCGTTTAGCGCGTGCACGAAGTGCGCATGTGCGCCAAACGTGCTATGCGTGCTCCGACCACGTGCAAAGCACGTGCATGTACAGAACTGGTAGCAAAGGTAAGTAGAACCCACCCCTGATATATATGTATGTGTATGTGTATGTATAAATGGGGAGTAGAGGGAGCGGGGTATGTGCAAAAAACTATAATACAAATTCTTGTAATTATGGAATTTGTATTCTGTTTGTAACATTAATTAACAATGATGAATATTCTACAATGGATTCCTGATTTATAATAAATATCTGAAGTGTAGTGCAGGTATGTTTTACTCAGTATTAAAATTAGGTGTTGTTCAGTTTGATTTGGCTTCTGAAATTGCTACATTCAGGCATATTTTTATGGGATTCGGTGATTAAGCTTAATTATAGAGTTCTGCCAATTATAGAGTTATCCTAAGAATCCAACAGTTCGATCAAAATTTCAACGTAAGCATTGCAACTTATGATGCAAGCGCTGCCCCTAACATATATCTAATATTGTGATGAAAATAGAACATTTTGTTATTTTATTTATTTATTAAATTTGTATGCCATCCATCTCACTAGAGTCTAAGTGTCTCTAATGGTAATGGTAAAAATGGCAGAGTTTGCATTGTGGTTTTGTAGTGTGCTGTCCTCACTCTGAGTTTATGACTGACTCTGTGTGTGTAAACTACTGGGGCACAACCATTGAGATTTTTGGTTTGTTTTATTTTGTCTCCAGGTCCAGTGCTAAGTTGCGAAGCTGCTACTCAAACAGACCGAAAACCACAGCTGGCTACTGTCATTTTGCGGAAAAATCTGAGAGCAAAGGCTGCTGCACGCTCAAGGCCTCAGTCTTTAATAGACTACAAATCATATATAGATACTAAGCTTCTGGTAGCCAAATTCTTGGAGCAGTCCTCCTGCAACATGACGCCTGACATACATGAACTAGTAGAAGACATTAAATCTGTCTTAAAATCAGATGAAGAGCACATGGAGGAAGCCATCACCAGTGCCAATTTCCTTGAGCAGGTAAAATACAAACTCCTAAACAGGTTGCATCTCTGCTTGGAGAAGAAAAGGCCAGCTCAAAATGAGACTCCATATACATTGCTGTCTGTTAACTTTTTTTCCCCTGGGAGAAGTCAAGGTAATCTTTCATCCTAGTCTGCTAGTTACAGGTTTCTCTTTAATTATAGTTATTCAATTTTTGTGAACCAGGTTAGTGAAGAAGGGCAGAAGATGGTGGACCTTTTGTCCTTATTTAATCAATTATGTGTTGATTTTTAATTTTTTTACTTCTCTCCAAATTAGTAGAAGCATATAGTACTTACTTAAGGAATAAATGTGATATTATCCTATATTTGCATTATCCAGTTATGTTGCAGTTCTTAAGGGTGAAATAGGATTTTGTTTACTTAGTAAGTTAAAGACAGAAGTAATACTTGAGGCTGAAGCTCTCCACAAGTTTAGCTGGTCACATGAAGGGTCAGGTCAACCCTTTGCAATGCTGTGCATGCTTAGAACATGGATAAGGTTAGAAATCTCCAGCTGACAAAGTAGAGAAAATAGGAAATTTGTCCCTGCAGAATTAGATTATCCCTCTTAGACTGACAATTATGAAAATCTATTATTTAAAAAAAAAGAAATTAAAAGTATTTATGGGAAGAAACTAAAGAAGTGAAGAAAATTACTGCTAATACTAAACCAAACTCACATACATATGCATGCAGATCCCAAAACCCTCTGCATTTGGAGCAATATTTGTGTCGTACTCATCCTTTTGCATAGTTTCACTTATGACTGAAGTCTTTCTAGCTAAATGCCTTAATTCCCAATCAAAAGGAAATATGGCCCAAAGGGTATTAAAAGCATATTCTGATGGCTAAAGGATTCTACACCTAGGTGTTTAATGAAATAGCCAGGTATTATATGAAGTCAGTTTTTTAAAATTTACTTTATTTATTCAATTTCTATAGCTACCCACCTCAGCCAAGTGATTCTGGGTGTCTTACAGTTCTAAAATAATAAAAAAACAATAAAAACATCCAAACAATAAATAAATACATATGGCATACAGCAGATAGTTAACAAACTAACAGTAAAGTCAATAAATGGAGACCTTAACACATTTGGAGCCCCAGGCCCAAGTACAAGTCACATTTGTAAAGCCTTGCAAAAGGCCATTACGGTTGGGGCCATTCTAATCTCCAACGGGAGGACATCGAATAGAGCAGTGGCTACTGCAGAAAAAGCCTCTCTTCTGATCCCCAGAAGTCGACACTCTTTGGCTGATGGGATCTGCAGCCTGCCCAATCTGCTTTTAAAATTATATTTTAAGGCAGCTAACATTTTCTTTAGCCTCACATTTCTTAGATAAAATAGGTACGGCAGTTGACAGTGTAATGTTCTTTCTTTCCAAAGGTCATGACTCCTGCTCACTCAGCCATAACAGGAGCACACACATTGCCTTTCAGGAAGCACCCGGGACTTTTGCACTTGGAGAGCTGTGGAGATGTAAGTACTTTTACTGCAGCCGGAACCTGGGGGCCAGGCAGGAAGACACAGCGGATGGAGCCAGAGCGGCCTCACAGCCTCATTGGAGTCGTCCGAGAAACGGTACTCTGAGCTCAGTTGCTTTTTGGTCCTTCGTTGGGTGCAAAGACCGGAGCAGGGAAGCAGTTGGATGGAGGGATCTTTAATCTATGTTTCTCACTTACTGTACTGCTGCTTTTAAAAGAGCATTTGAGGAAAAAATTGGAGTAAATTACTTCGAAGAAAACCACGGTGCATTATAAATATAGCTCTGAATCAGAAAAAAAGGATATTCAGGTGGAGTTAGGATATATGAGGATCAGCTCTGTATCGTGAGATACAGGTAAAGGAGGAGGAGATTTCTTTATAAAAACAAATAATTGTTTCTACATAAACTTCAAATGTCCCTGGTATGAGTGGGTTTCATTTTAATGTTGTTTTATATCTGAAAAGGAATATAAAATAGAGATATTTACAGTATATGGAACTGAAGTATGTATTCTCATTCATCCTTTTCCTTTTTGATAATGTTGCACTACACATTATTTATCACTATAATTTTTTTAAAAAGTATAAAGAAGCTTTTAAAATGAAATGGGTGAACAGAGCTGTCACTTTACTGTACTTAAAAGTGCTGCATGAACCTTCAGCTCTCATTTTTTACCACTTCAGGTGCAAAAGTGCTTAAAAGTAATAGGTCATTCAGGTGTTCTGCTGCTGTTGTCAGCCCATAAACTACTCATTAATCTTGAAAAAATGGATTAATAAAATCAGAGCAATGATACATTTTTCCAGGGCAGCTTTATTACCAAAATGATGATGGGAGAATGAGCAATCTTATGACAATATGGAGGGCAGTGCATGCTTCAAAAATGATTTAAAAGAGCTTCAGACTGGAAGGAAGTGAGAAAATGCTATTTATTTATGCAGCCTGAAAAAACAGATGCTACTTATTTATGCAGCCTGAAAATAAAATGCCATTGATTTTAAAAGTTAACTCATAATCATCAATCCATTAAAGAGGTGGCCTTCTTTTTTGGGATCATGTAGAAGCCTGGAAAAAAAAATAGATTGCATTAATGACTATCCAAAAATGCTGGGCTTTGGAAAGTCTGAAGCACTTCTTGTGAATCATTTTCGAAGTGCACATTGCTCTCTAAATGTTTTATGGGAATGTTTTTTTTTCTGTCTCCCTAAATCTTTGCTGACTTAAAATACATTTTGCACATTTCAAAACACTTGTCTGTAATGGAAGAAACCGGTGGTACCGGTAGGAGCCATTGCTACACATTTTTACTTTCAGCTTCCTGAAATGCTGATAATCCAACTCTTCTTTTCCTCAAAGTATTTGTCTTAATTCAGAAAATTAATAAACTGTATTTAATTTTGATTAAAATTATAAATGAAATAAAACGTGTTCCAATTTCTTTTTCTTGACATTGTATATGACCTATTCCAATTTGTTTCCTAAGTCTCACTGATAGGCTGTAGCAGGGGTGTGGGCTTCTGGCTTCCCCATGCTGGCTGGGGAATTCTGCGACTTGAAGTCCATAAGTCTTAAAAATTGCCAAGGTTGAACAACCTTAGGCTAAAGCCTGTATTAGTGGTTCAGACCTCTCATGAATTTATCTCATTGATAACTCCATCATTTCCACAGGAAAACCATGACTATAATTTTTTGGTGAGGGTTCAATGAAAGATAATGCCTTGACTTCCATGACTAAATACAGTAAGAACACTTCAATAAAGGAAACAGAAAAATAATCCTTGAAATTAACCCTTTTGTTGCCAATATTTACTTCTGCAAATAATCACTATTTACAATACATTCTGCCAATGATAGACAAGCTTCTTTAAATGTCACAAAATATCCATACTTTATCTTTTAAAGCAGGTCCTGATGGGCCCTTCCATCTGTTTGAATCGAACAGATGCCCATAAAGTTATTCCTTCAATTTTGGGGAAAGATGAAATCACATGGTGCCATATCTGGATCTTAAAGAAGATGGAGGTGGTGAAATCCAACTTCACAATTGCCTCTTAGATGACTTGTGAAGTGATGCCTAGTGTCATGTTCATTTATTTATTAAATTGATGTGCTGCCATCTTGCCACAACATTAAAACCATAAAAATATACATATATATTTATAATACAAAAAAAATATGGGTTATGATTAAAAAATGGGAAGGGAAGGTGGAGAATGTATACGGAGGAGGTAGGATCATCCATTAATCCAGCAACTATCCACACCAACTGCAGAGCCAAGTCTTCAGCTTATCAAAGAAAGGAGGGTGAAAGCCAATTTCACCTGGATGATGGGGGTCTATTTCATCTTATTAAAATGTTACAAAGGACAGAAACCCTGGCAGGGAAGGCTCTTCTGAATTCCCTGACTGATGGGGTCCACAGCAAGCCTTCTCTGCCAGCACGGAGGGGGCGGGCCAGTCCCATTGGGATGGGACAACTCAAGTAGCCTGGACTCATGCCTTGTAGGGCTTAAATCTTGAATTGCATCTGGTAGCAGACTGAAAGCCTGTACAGCTCTTGCAACAGCAGTGTAGTCACTGTCCTGGCATCCCTTTTCAGAACTTGCAGCTCCTCCATGAACCATAGAGAGAGTCAGGAATGATGGGTCAAGAGAAGTCCCAAGCACAATCCTGTCCAAAACCTTTCTCACCATTTGATTCCAGATCACTATGCTGGTTTCAGCAGGGCCATGCTGCAAGATATCCCCCAGTTCCCTCTGGAATCCATTCAGATCCATCACTCACTGGGGTCAAATGGGTCTCGTCTCCCCATGGAAGAGGGTGGCATAAGAGAGTCTCGAGGACACCAGGATGTGATCTGATCATGATTGGGACGATGTTAAATCCTCCACTAGTTCATACTGCCACACCTGCAAGTTAGAACCATGATAATCTGAGAGAGTTGTGAGGTAAAGTTGATAGTGATGTTGATAGTTGTGAGGTAAAGTTGAGTGTAAGGTTTCAAGAAATCCTTATGAATATCCATCTGCATTCCCAAAAAATTAGGAACATGAAATTTTCCTGCCAAAGCATAGATTTCAATTTGGGGATGGGGATGGTAAAGCTTATTGATCATATTCTGTGATCTGATGCTTGGTTTCTGGGTCTGTTTTTCACTGGCTATTGTGAAGTTGTGAAGAAATTCCTTATTTTCATTCTCACTACTGCATTTGTAGCAGGGTTCCAGCTCACACACAATAGCAACACAATCTTTTGTCAAGTAACTTCCAGTCAAATGAAGTGAAAAGAATGGATACTAAAGAACATAACAGAGCTTCTAGTGCATCAGAACTACCAGCTTAAAATATTGGAGACATCCCTTTTTACTCAACCCTATTTTTGAGCAGTATCAATTGAAAATACAACCATATTTTAAAGAACGAGGCATGCTAGATTTCATAGAAATTGGTACAGGGAATTGTTGGGTAGTATTCCCCTTTTTTGATGTTTTAAGATTATATATAACATTTATAGATTTTTCTGATGAGAACATTGCTAAATTGCGAATCTTTCCAATATCTGAAGGGTGGCATGATGGCTCAGTGGTTTAGACGGTGGGCTTGTCAGCTCAAAGGCTAGCTGCCCAGGTTTGAGACAAGGGTAGATTGGTTTTAAATCAAGTTGATTTAAATCATGATTTAAATCACTAGTAAAAAGTCTTGATTTAAATCAATTTAAATCATAATTTTTAAAGAGCAATTGCCATCTCTGTCCTGTAGCTCCTCCTCTGACCTGTTGACTCACGTTGATTCACTTTAATGGGATGGCTGGTAATGTGGTAGTGACACAAGGTGAAGGATGTGGCGGGCAGCAGGTGAGTGGATGCCTGCTAATGGGCATAACTGCCATGATGGATCTGAAATGACAGGTGCTCTTTAAATGTAAGGACCCATTCTTGCTGGTAGTTAGACTGAAGGTTTCCTATTTAGCTAGCAGAGCCTTGATTCATTGAATGAGTGTACAGAAAATGTAATATACAGCCTCATACTACATAACAGCTCCATTTCATGCTAAATAAGATAAATTATTAATGTATCTTACATAGAAAACTATCTTTAGATAGATTTTTATTCCAAAAGCATTTTATTAAAATAAATTTGATAAAAATAAAAAAATTAAATTTAAAAAATCATTTTTTTAAAAAAATCCATTTTTATCCACCCTGTTTGAGACACAAGAGCCAAGTGACCAGGTTTGTTCCCATCCACACCCAGCTCCTACCAATCTAGCAGTTTGAAAGTATGCAAATGCAAATAAATAAGTACACTATGGTGGGAAGGTAATAGCACTCTGTGACGTCATGTTGACCACAAGACTGGAAATGTCTTCGGACAGTGCTAACTCAATGGCCTTGAAACAAAGATGAGCACCATGTCCTATTGTCGGCAATGACTAGCGGAGTAAAATCCACAGGGACTCCTTTACTTTACCAGTAGCTGGAGAAACATATAGTATTGTTATAGCAAGCTGTTTGGAAGAGATCATGCCTGTTGCTGAATGATTTTAGAGACTTTTGACAAGTGTTTGGAATGTACTTTGCAGTCTTCCAGTTTTTGCTTTAGCATATGAGTGAGCTAATGCAAACCACTGTGTGGTGCAGGTCCTTTAGATATGCTTGGGGAAAGCTCTTACTCAGCTATTTGGGAACAGTTTGATCCTGATGGACCCAACAAAGGGAGCAGGTCCTTGATGCTGTCAATGCAACCACTTGCCAATTAGTTCCCTGCCCATCTTGGATGGTGAAAGTTTTTCATATGGTGACTGCCAGTGTTGTGGCCCATCAGCTGCCAGTAGAGCTGGTGGCAGACTCGGAGGATGAGGAGGTTGGGGAGGAACTTGGAGATCTGGAGTCTGGGGAAGGCTCTGATGGATGTTCTGTGTTGGACAGAGATAGAGCCAGTGCCGTCAGTTTCCCAGCCACTGGAGAGGCAGCTGCCTTTGGAAGCTGATATGAATGAGGAGGAAGAACAGCTGGGGCCTGTTCCAGGTGCATGTATACGCAGCACAGATAGGAGAGGTGAACAACAGAGGACAAGGAGTCAACTCAGGAAGCAAAGCACACGTGGATGCTGAATGGCACCTCCCTGGTTGGGGAATGAATAGAAGGAAAGGGAAGTGGTTGTTGTATTCATATTTCTGAAGATTTTGCTCATTGTGCTTCATGTCATAAAGACTGGTTGTGTTGTGGTCCCCCGGCAGCTTCTGGAGCTGGCAGCAGAGTCAGACAGTGAGGAGGCTGCGGAGGAACATGGGCCAGAACTTAATTTACAGCCTTTCAGCTGGGAGCTCACGGCCTTGCTCACAAGGAACTGATAAGGTCTGTTACTGCAGTTAACTCCTTGAAGGACTATTGCCTGGACTTTTCAGTGGGTTAATGCAATTAATTAATAGGTGGTAAATAAAGAAGGGTTTTTTGTGACAAGGAGTCTGTTTCTTGCTTCTGCTAAGGTTGGGTCAGAACAGCCAGATGGGTTCAGGCAATGATAAATTCTTCACTGTAGGAGGGGACATTCCGGGGATTTTTTTAAAGAAGCCCCTGGTCCCTCCTTTCTCAAACTCTCCCCACCCCATCTCTTGATCCCACCTACCTGGATAGTTGCCATCCAATCTCTCACCTCCCTTTTTTAGGGAAGGTGGCAGAAAAGGTTGTGTGGCAGCTTCAGAGGGTCCTGAAGCTGCCACAGAACCACCTATCTGAACTCCTTCCAGTCAGGTTTCAGAACCAGTTAGGAGAGAGAAACAGCATTAGTCATACTTGATGATCTCTGGCAAAAGCAAGATGAGGGTAGGGCATCCATCCTTGTTCTTCTTGACTTTTCAGCAGCCTTCAATCAGATGAAGGGGCTGGGTGGCAGAGTCTTGCCATGGTTTGGCTTCTGTCACCAAGGCCACACCCCATTTGGTGTTGATAGGGAGGGGGAGCGCCAGTCCAAGGCCACTCCTTTGTGGAGCGCCGCAGGGCTCAGACCTGCTATACAACTTGGGGGTTCTCCTGAATTGAATCCTGCTCAAAGAGCAAGTGGTAGTTGTGGCTAGGAAACAATTTTGTCTGGCAACTTTGTGTTGTGTTCAGTGGCACCCTTCCTGGATTGTGAGTCCCTGTGCTCAGTTTCTCAGGCTGTATCATCTCACATTTGCACTACTGCAACATGCCACATGGGGCTAGTATTTGGAAACCAAAGTTGGTTCAGAATGAAGCTGTACGGATAATTCTAGGGGTGTCCATATTACACTGCTGTAATACTGGTTGCCAGTTTGCTACCTGGTCCAATTCAAGGCATTGGTTAGTACCTTTGAAGCTCTTTATGGCATGAGACATAGTTTGGGGTTGGCCACCTGTATTGGCAGAAGGGGCAAGCTGAAGACCCCATTGGTCAAGGAATTCCAGCTGGCAGGGTCCAGATGTGCCTTTTCTATTGTGGCTCCTAAACTCAGGGAAACATTGTGCTTCCTGAGGTGAGATTTGTACCCACCATTTTGGCCTTCAGAAAGGGCTTTAAAACCTGGCTCTGCCAATTGACCTGGTGCCCTTGAAGGGGCGTGTTATACAGGAGGTGGCTAATGCACTAAGACCCCCACCTCCATCCCATGTGCATCTTGCTCCCTTCTTTGCCATCTTTGTTAATTTTAAGAAAATTTTAATGTTAATATTTATTTTTGATATTCAATGTTTTACCTAGTTTTACCTGTAAGCTGCCTAGAGTTGCCTCTTGGTGAGATGAACAGCATATACATTAAGTAAATTAAATAAATAAAGGGGCACAAAAGACAAAAATAATCCCAAAACTTCCAATCAATTAATGGTACAGTATTCACAGTCAAGACCTACAGAAGTGCATAGTGTCTTTCTTGTTTCTTTACTTATATGAGCATATGTATATCTTTCTTCAAAATGAGAAACTATTTCCCAACAGTTTCATTAAATGAAATAGAGTAGGTCAGGAGAAAACTACTACCACCAACGCACCCATTCAGTAGCAGAACTATTGTAAAATGTTACACCAATTTCTAACCCTCACAGACGGTCCAAAAATTACACACATACGTATTTCTCCTGTTTGAGCACATTTCTTTTATTCCTAAAATAAAAAATAACTTACTGACTGCCTTAAAATTAAATTATTCAAATGCACATAGGAGAAATGGTAAATTTGATGCAACCTAAACTTTATTGTAAACCCACTGAAATTAAAGTTTGCTACTACATTTTCCTGGATTTTTTGCAGACTGGAAATGATATAAAATAAATAGTTCCTTTGATCACATAATCTTCCCATATCAACTATTAAAAACATCCGTATTCAGTGAATTATTAACTTTTAATCCGTAGTATTCTTAAAATATTCTTTGGAGATTCTGGAGTTGATTACAAAATGAAAGAAAAGAGAAAGAAAGCCCTAATACTGTACTTTTTGAATCGGACTATCTCTGGCTGTCCTAGACCTAGAAAAACATATTGGGAATTCAAGTTAAGGACATGTTGAAGCTTACACAAGCATTTGTTCCATTTCTTTAAAACTTTCTTAATATGTCTTATCAGGAAGGCTCTTGGGTATACCTAAAATAGAACAAACCTATTTTAAGAGCCAATGTTGAAGGAAAGGTTGGGTCTTTTTAACTTAGAATGGAGGCCATTTTTCTTGATTGTAGGGATCAGGAAGAAAATTGTAATTATGGTCTTTCCTTAATGGAGAAAAAATACCGTATTTTGCGGAGTATAAGACGTACCTTTTTACCCCCCAAAAGGGGGTGAAAATCTGGGTACGCCTTATACTCCAAATGTTGCCTGAGGATCCGCCTGCTGAGCTGCCACCCCATCGCTCCTGCAGATTCCCCCCATTGCTGCCGTCGCCGCTCACTTCCTACCGCCACCTGAGGACCCACCTGCTGAGCCACCCCATCGCCGCTCACCTGCTTGAGGAGCCAACGCAGATTGGCACTTTCTGTGGGCGCATTGTGGAATAAGCAGAGAGGCGATTGGCGCATGCAAATAGTTTTTTCACATTTGTGTGTTCCTTTGGTGTCTCTTCCCCGCCACTGCGGCTCCTGCTACTGGAAGAGGACAAGAATGAACGAGATAGCGCGCCCCGGCTTCTCCCATTCATTCATTCATTAGCTCTCCCGTTAACTCATTTGTTTTCGTCCTTTTCCAGCAGCAGCCACCACGGCGGGGAAAAGACACTGAACGAACACAGAGTTACCGGATTTATCGGTAATGAGCAAGCCTCCGGAGGAAATGCTCGGATTGTGCTGCTGTGGTCACCTTGATGGATCGGGCACAGGCTTGTTACTGATAAGTCCGGCAACCGTGTGTTTCTTTGGTGTCTTTTCCCCACCGCGGTGGCTGCTGCTGCTGGAAGAGGACGAGAACAAACGAGCTAACGGGAGAGCTAATGAATGAACAGGAGAAGCCGGGGTGTGCTAGCTCGTTTGTTTTTGTCATCTTTCAGCAGCAGCAGCAGCAGCAGCTGCGGCAGGGAAAAGACACCAAAGGAACAAACAAATGTGAAAAAACTCTTCGGACGCGCCGATCACCTCTCTGCTCTTGCCGGTATTCCATGGTGCACCCACAGAAAGCGCCAATCTGTGTCGGCTCCTCAGGCAGGTCAGCGGTGATGGGTGGCCAGCTCGGCAGGCAGCTCCTCAGGCGGCGCTGCTGTCAAGTTTGAAGACCCTTGCCCTAACCCAGAGGTCTTCAAACTTGATAGCTTTAAGATTTGTGGACTCCAAGTCCCAGAAATCTGGGACTTGAAGTCCACAAGTCTTA